>CAUYRH010046808.1:0-55998 GCA_963574655.1 Perodicticus potto
ATCTGGCAGTAGTCCACATTCCATACAGCCTGATCGTCCCAAACCTTGGAGGCAAGAAGAATCGCTCCCAAAACAATTCTTTTCCAGTTAGTGGGACAAATGTCGATCTCGGCGTAAGTTAAAAGCCTTTCTAAGTAAACCTGCAAAAGTAGAGCACTGGTCTTTGATTTTAGTTCGGCTTAAGTGCTGTGATAAGAACTGCTATAAATGACAGGTTTCTTCTGTTTTTGACCAGAAAGTATTGTCCTTATGTTCTACAGAGACGTTGCCCAGTCAACCAAAGTAAAAGGTCAGATCACAATTGTGGGCCAGACACCTCTGCTGCCTGCCCTGCCCAGGCAAATTTCCAGCCCAGGTTTGGACTCTGGACATGTCAGCAAAGGCACCCACAAAGACAGGCTCTGTTACCACCTTCACACTTTTAACAGGCAGCATGCTCAGGACCCGTGTAGATTACAGTTGTTCAGTAAGTACCTGTGTGCCTATCAAATGCAATGTACCTAGATGTAGTCAGATACATAATTTTACAGAGAGGTCCTTCTTGAATATGTGAAATCCAAGTTACACCGAGCACTTTACCTTCTTTTCACAGTAACTAATCTTCTCTGGCATGAGCTGCAGGAACCACTGGTCAAGAGAGCCCCCCAGTGGCTACTGTGCAGAGCAGCAGGCCAGGCGCAGGCCTCAAGCTGTAAAACACAACCCGCAGTCCACACCTGCGTAAGGTGTACTCTGCTACAAAGGATGGCTCTTCTCACAGCCCGTTTTTCACGTCTCCATTATCACGCCATGAAAATTCATCTTCTACTCTTATAGAACCTGAAACTCAGTCAATGATGTTGACTGTTTTCAGGTGGTAACAGCTGCCAGTCCTATATCCCTGGGACCCCTCTGAATCTGTTCAAAACTTTGTGAGTCAACCTCATGAACTATTTTACATATATCGAACATTTATCCTACAAAGATTATAGAGGTAAGCTGTGATGTGCTGTTATCCCAAAAGTACTCTGCAGAAGAGTATGTACATGTGCTATTTAAACGCTTTGTATCAAGACACATGGAAAACATTTCCTTTTTCAAGGGTTTGTCTGAAGAGTACTGGATTGATAGCTTAGATCTGGGACTGTTCTTGAAACTCAACTCTATTTTCAAAAACAATTGGCTACTGAACATAGCATGTCCTTGGTGAGATTCTGCTCCTGCTCTCCAAGCTCTGCATTCTGAAGCATCTTGATGAACACCTCTCCCAGGGCTCCACTCTCTCCAGGAGTAATCAGAAAGCCCTGAAGCCACACTAGCACTCCTTCAACTTCCTGCCACCTTTGCTATTTGACTTGTCCCATGCCCTCCTGTGTCTGTGCTTTTTCCCACTAAAGCCACTCATCTATCAGTTCAGTCAATCCCACCCCACTTCTGCAGAAGAACACAGTTCCCACAATTACCTCTTTTGGAGGACTTGCCCCCTCTGCCAGTGATGTTCCCCAAGATGAATGTGTTTCTTCTGTTCCCAGCCCCTCCCCACAACTTCCAAGATGCTTTCTTCTTGTTTGCTCACAGCATCATGCCCTGGTGCCAGCTTCTCGTCTCCCATCTCTCCTTAACCACCCTACCGGCCTGCTGCTGCTGTCACTTTCCCAATACTCCTCTTGTCTAGGCCCTCAGTGCCTTCCTTCACTCGTGCAAATCAGAGCTCTTCATTTCAGCATACTCCCCAAGTCTGTCCCAATAATGGAAAGAGCAGTGCCATTTGCCTGAGTGCTGGGGCCCAGTACCTACACGAGTTACCCTGCTCCAACCATGAACACTTCCTTCACTGGGAGTCCGCCTGCTTTTAATTCTGAGCCGCCATTTGCACTGCTCAGTTTTATCACTGTAGCTGCTTCCTAACCCTCTTCTCTGCCTCCACTCTAACTCCCGAGTATGGTCTGTTCTCCCCAGAGCAGTCTGCATAACCTCTTAAATTAAGAGCTCTGCATGGGCCAGGTGCTCATACCTATAATCCTAGCACTCTGGGAGGTGGAAGCTGGAGGACTGCTTGAAGTCAGGAGCAGACCAACCTGAGCAAGAGGGAGACCCTATCTCTACCCAAACCAGAGAAAATTAGCCAGACATTGTGGCATGCACCGTAGTCCCAGCTACTTGGGAGGCTGAGGAAGGAGGATCACTAGAGCCTAGGAGTATGAGGTTGCTGCGAGTCATGATGACATCACTGCACTCTAACCCCACTAATAGCTGTCTCAAAAAAGAAAAAAAAAAAAGCACTTTACTCCCTTGCTCAAGATTTGCCAAAAGTTCCCATCACAACTAAAATAAAAACTTAGCCTCCGCCCATGGCCTGCAAGTCACAAGGCCCTGTGGACTATGGCATTGCCCATGTGACCTCCCTCATTCCTCACTCTGACACACTGGCTGCCTTGCGATTTGTTTCTGTCTCCGGGTGTTGGCACTTGTCCCATTGCCCGTAATGCCGGAGCTCTTCACTGTCCTTCCTTCAGTCAGGCTGTTGTTCAAATGTTGCCTCTCTAGAGGGGCTCCTCCTGATCATTCTACCTAAAACAGTAACCCCTCCAATCACTCTGGATCCCTTTACCCTGTTTTATCCTCTTGGTATTTCCGAACTGAAATATCTGTATACCTGAAATTAAGATAAATAAATAAATAAAACTTAATGTCTTCCCCACTAGAACATAAGCTCATAAAGGCAGGGGTTTGTTCAACCTGGCCTCTCCTTAGCCCCACCACTTAGTGACTTCTTGGTGGCATTAGCGCTGTGCACAGCCTCTCTGCTCTGGCCTCTTTTGATTCCCCTCTCCTGGTATTGCTCCTCCCACCTTCGCCACTTCTCTGGGGACTTATCCTTAAATGCTACCAGTCCTTACAGACCTGTACCTTCTGTCCACTTCCATCCCACACACTTTCTGTGCATGTCAACAGCGTTCTCACTCTTCATTCCTTACTTCCAGCCCAGATCTATGCTCTAGTCCCACAGAGCCGAATGACTGCTGGACAGTGCCACTCCGCTGTCTCACTGGCACATGGAGCTTCAACTGTCTACAATGACTCCCCCTCAATCCAGCTTCCTTCCTGCATCACCTCTCTCTCCACATGTGGAAGCACCACTCCCGCTTCTCCAGCACCTGCTGAGCATTCCTGATGGCTTGCAGCTCCATGGAAAGGCCTGCGTCTGACCCAGTGCCCACTGGCGGGTCTCTACTGAAGTGCACAAATGAAGGAAGCTTCCTCTTCCCAACTCTAACAGATGCTAAAGGAGCGGGTACTAACCTAAGGATTCTTTCTCTCCAGCCATGCACTTTTTTCTGTAGGTTTGCTGTAGGGAGGAGGAAAACAATCCAAACAACTTGAATAGGATTTATTATTCCAAATGACAAAGTCTTACCACAGGAATTCTGTATGGATGACATGAAGGTCAGGGTACAGCTGTGGACATCCTGTGTCCAAGTCCCACTGATACCATATTCCTTGGAAACTACCTAAGCAGGCACAAGAGGCCAGCAGGGATGGCTTAACACCCACATGCAAGGAACCCGGAATTTAGGGCAGTAGTTCTCGATCACAACATGCATCAGAATAGCTTGGGGAATACAGCTGGGAACTGGCTCAGACCTACACTGTACTCGTCTTTGCCTACTGTCAGATGGTCCTGTTACTGCTCCCCACCTCACCCCACAACATGAAGAGAGAGAGGGCAATGCGTTGTGGGGCAGAAATCTCTCCTGCTGCCTTTTACAGCAATTGTTTTGTGACAAGAAAAGCAATGGTAACATAAACCATGATGATTATTAAATTCAAATGAATATATTTACTTTCGTTTGATAACATTTCTCTTAAAATTCTGATGATAATTTCAGGAAGCTACTTTTATTTCTAAAGATGCTTTATAAATAAGAAATATCTTACCAAAGTTACTATTGCACATTCAGCTGTTAGCTGTGCAGCACTGAATAGAGTACGAACAAATCTGTAAATAAATTTGTGTTCAGGATCGTGCTTAAAGTACTCTTCCGGAACCTTCTCTCGCTGAAAGCAGAAAAGATGCAATACAAGTATTCATTGAAGAAAAAACTTTTTAGTACTCACAAGACAGTAGTTTTCACATTTGTGCCCATATGTCCCTTAAAATAATGTTGTTTGTGTGACATGTCTTTTAGTCTTTTAAATATAAACATGGGGATCTTAAAGAACTATAATAATTCAATATTCATCACCATTCATTAGACACTGGCATTGGGTATGCCAAGCAATTACCATTGGGTAGGCTCAGAGAATTTTTATGTTCCTTTCTACTTCCCCTAATGGAATCTACCAAAACATACACCACTTTTAGGCTCACAAGTCTTAGTGATAGTGTCAGGCTTCTCTGCAGTACACTTTGAAAACACATTTAGTTTCCTATAACCACAAGGCCCTAAGTCTGCAGTCTCTAACCCCTGATCTGGGAGTGTGAGAAGTGGACAGTGAGGCTTCATCTGTATTTACAGCCACTCCCCATCACTGGCATCACCACTTGAACGCTGCCTCCTGTCAGACAAGTGGCAGCATTAGATTCTCACAGGAGAGTGAACCCTACTACGAACTGCATTTCTAAGAGATGTAGGTTGTGAACTCCCTATGAGAATCTAGTGCCTGACGATCTGAGGTGGAGATGTAATGTACTTGAACCACCATGAAGCCATTCTCCTTGTCCCCAGTCCATGGAAAAACTGTCTTCCATGTAAATGGTCCCTGGTGCCAAAAAGGCTGGGACAGCTGCTCTAAGCCTGTACCATCCAGTACAATAGTCCCTGGCCACATGTGGCTAGTAAGCCCTTAAAAGCAGCTACTATGCACCTGAGGAAGTGAAGTTTTACTTCTTTTTTGCCATTTTAATTGTTTTCAAATTCTCCTGAAAGAGATCATGCATATGTTAGAACTATTGTTAAATATTTATTTTATTCAATGCTACTGAAAATTATTTTTTAAAAAATATATTTGCTATTATTTGAATAGTACATATACTCACCTCAGATCACTAAATAAAGCTGCAAGTCCGTTCTTAGGATATCCTTACACCTCTTTTGTAAGATGATTATATACAACATGAGGTGGGGAAAGAAGACTTAAAGGAAAATAATTTTGACTTCAGAATGAAATAAACACAACTCTGAGAGAAAAACACAGCCTCAAAAAAAGGAACTTACTGTGAGTGGATGTGACCTCTCGTCAAAAATATCCAGTGATCTATTTGCATCTCTATAAAATAAGAACATGCATTTTAAAAATTAATTCAGGAATTCTTAATTACTTAGTAAAATATTTGCTGGGAGTTGGGGGAGTAGAGAGTGGAGGGAGATGCCTGACTTTCAACAAAGCAAATAGTTTTACAAATTCTCCTCCTGGATCCTGGCCATCTGAGGGTTCCTGAACTCTTTTTACTCAGCATATCAAATCCTGTACTCTGCAGTCTTCTACAATGACCCTAAGAGGTAATGGTAACAAACCAAGTCTATTTTCCCTTTTAAACCTCGCATTGGAATACCAAGAACCCTTCACAACACAGCAGTGTAAGGCAATAAAGTCTTTAGAACTGTGATGAATGTTAACATGAGATGTGAATTTCCCAGGTTTTTCCTTACTTTAGTTCTCTATATTATATTCTTATGTATTTATTTGTTTTAAACAGTTTGAGTTAAAAACTTAGTTCCTCTTTATTTTAAAAAATACCAGTTTCTGATGAACTTTTAGAATTTATAAAACAAATATGCCCTATTCATTTAAACCAGTGGTTCTCCAAGTGTCGACTACCAACCTCCCTTAGACCAGGAGACCTATAAGGTTAAAACTATTCTTGTAAGAATACTAAGACTTTGCTTGCTTTTTCAAAGACATTTGCAATGATTGTATAAAAGTGAACATGGGTAAAACTTAGTTTTTCAGCATGACTAAAGGCAGAGTATTTTACTGCCCCTCACAGTTAAAAAAAAAAGCCTGCTTTACTTAGAAATATCCTTGATGTAACAATAAAAGTTAATGGTACTCTTAGAAGGGTATGGGTGAAACTTTCTAAATGCAGAATACAAAGGTCTTCATAAAATAACTAAGAAAATGCCACGAAGGCTATGTTAAACAGTTTGATGAAAACATTTCAGATTGTATATGAAACCAGCACATTGTACCCCTTGATTGCACAAATGTACGCAGCTATGATTTAATTAAAAAAAAAAAGAAAAAGAAAATATTTCTGATTGTATATGAAACCAGCACATTGTACCCCTTGATGCATTAATGTACACAGCTATGATTTAATTTAAAAAAAAATCCATTTCCATTTCAAAAAAAAAAAAGTTAATGGTACTAATTAATGGTATATATTAAATCTTGACTTTTATTTTTAATATTCTAAGTGGGCAGTTCACATAAATCATTTCTGCATACTAAAATATGGTTGTATTAACGAAAAACACTTGTGATTTAATTGTGAACCAACAAGGCACTTCTTTTCAAGGAACACAATTTTTCTTTGAAAGTACGACTATCATCTCAAAAATGAACAAAGTGAGCCTGTTGCTTCAAGGAAAATATTATAACAAGTATTTGTTCCCAGTGATAAAATTCAAGCTTTTAAGCTAAAAATCAGGACTTCGGAAAACTTACTTCTCCCACTGTGAGCCTGACCGCTTCTCAATACTTAAAAGATTTTTTCATAAGATTGGTGCGTGTGGAGTTTTGGTGTAATATTAAAAAATGTCTATAATTACCTGAAAGCTTTAAAAATACACCTTTTCCTAACTATATTATTTATATATAGCGAGGTTGTCGTCTTTCTGCTTCTTCAAAACAAATGGCAAAGACAGAGATGAGAATCCAGCTGTCTATTAAGCCAGACATTAGAGATTTGCAAAAAGGTAAATAAATGACACTTTTTACTTGCCATTTTTGTTGCAGGAAAAAAGTTACTTTTTGTGAAAAATATTATGTTAACAATATGGTTCTCAATTGGTGTGTGTTTGTCCTCCAGGGGGCACTTTCTCTTGTCACAGCCTGGGAGCACTGCTACTGGCACCTTCTAGGGAGAGGCCATCCTACAATGGACAGCCCCCACAACAAAGAATTATCTTGCTCAAAATACCAAGAGTGCCAAGGCTGAGAAACTTAAACAAAAAATATTTATTTTTGTTATGCTGTGTTTTAATTGACATGAATAAATACTCTTCAGGATCTTCAATAATATAAGAGTTAGAGGACTCTTAAGGACCCCAAAACTCAAAAATGATTTGCTTTAATACTGTAAAAAGCATTCCATGTCTACAATTATAACCTAATACTAAACTTGGTATCATACAAAGCAATTAGCTGGAATAACAAGACATTTTAAAAGAGCTCACCTGTTCTTTATGTGGTAATATATTGCTAAGGTCACACTGCGGAGGGAAAAAAAAATGTTTTCAACATCTGATTTTATTATGTTAGGTCGGAAAACATTTTTAGGTATGCAATATGCTATTAGAAGACAGATTTCTGTTGATTATTATATTAATTGCTTTTGCACCCATAGAAAACCTTTCATCCCAGACGAGTTCTATTTGTGCACAGGCTTAAATTTAAGTCATACAGCAGCTCTGTTCCCTCTGTTAGGCTCTGCCTTTCAGGTGTTTGGTTGACTATCACCTACCCTCCTGGTTTTCATTATTTCCCTAAAAGTAAATAATGAAAGTGCTTTATACCAAATAAAATCACTTAAAATCACTTTTGCATGATTATTAAAAAATGTGTTAGTAAAGGTACGTGCAACCAATACCACGACAGGTGCAGCTATCCTGATATCTGCAGCGCTAGCACTGAGGCAACAACACTGGACAGTGTAATATTAATAGCAGCCATTTCCCAATTAGTGCAAATGAAAGATTACTGAACACACACAGCTGAGACACACTTACTGTAGCACTAAGTTACCCACAGATGATGTGTATTAGCAAACTTAGATAAGTTAGAAGCTTCCTTTTGCCCTCAGTGCCTAAAATGAGGCTCAAAATAATTGCGGGAAGGCAAATCTGAATTTTAAAAGTAGGTCCATCTATTAAATATTAGCACTTTTTAAAAAGCCTATATTATTAGCGTCAAGGATGGATACTTCTATAGTGCTTCAAATAGTTTTGTCTCCAAATTGATTTTAAAACTATTGAATTTGAAGTTATAAGCTGGAAAGGACCACCAAAACTTATATGGTATTTACCCCAACAACCCATCTTACAGATTAGGGAAACCAGGCTTAAAACTGACCTGCACACGGTCCCACCAATAGAAGCAGTTTTGTCAAGTTAAGCAGTGGTTCTCAAACTTTGCTACACACGGGAATCACCTGACTTCCAACTCGAGACATTCTGGTTTAACACTCCCTGGGTATAACTTGAGTATCAGGAGTGTTTTTAAAGTTCCCAGGTGATTCCAATATGGCAAAGTTTGGGAATGACTGAGTTAGGGTTATGATCAGAATCACTCGGGATGTTTCTGTCCATGTAATTATGCCTCATATCCTTCCCCCATTTCCCTAAAAGGCTAGGGAGGGCCTAGAGATGGACGGAAGGTGGAGGTTGGAAAATGCATGTGTTTGCAAACATATATTTTATAAAACGTTGTATACGTTATTCTAATATGGCTCACTCATCCCATTGAGAACATGCACTACTACCCCATGTTATACATTTTAAAAAATCTTTCCTAAAAGACAATTTACCCTATTGATTTCCTCAACAAACCTTTATTTCACCAACGTGAATACACCATATGATCATTTCTAAAACTTAATGAGAGCAAATTAAAATTTACTGCACTTCCAAAAGTAGACTTCTAAAACTTCTAAAAGTAGACCTAAGACTAAGTGGGGGAGGGGCATGAAGTCTACTTTTTGAGCAACGTTAATCTTTGCTTAATCATTAAAATCTTTCCAATTCAAAAGAACCTTGGAACTCAAGCCAAAACAGAGTTGTTTTTGTATTCATGGATTTGGGGCTTAGGCTGAATACAGACATTTAGTGATTACTTAACAGGTGCTAAAGACTATGACTTCAGACAGGAGTGGGGTCCAGTTTTTGGTGAAACACAATTAGATCCCAACTACTGTTATAAGTGAGATAGGAAAGTGACATTATTATGAGTGTAAACTTGCCATTTTTAATTAAAAGAAGTTACTGACAATTTAGTTAGCTAAAAAAGCTAGTATATTAGAAATAGTACTAAAGTTTATATAAGCTAGTTGTGTTTTAGACTGAAAAAATTAGGGATAAGGACGTTAATATGCTAAAGTAGCATTTCCCAAACTATGTTCTGAAAATCAACATTCATAATCCAAACAGATGTTAATAACGTTCCCTGGACAACCCAATGGAGTTAGGTTTGTCTCAGAGTGTTCAAAAGTGCATCTCCTGTGGACTATGGGGTGCTCGTGCAAATGCAGATGCACTCTAGTGCCAGCAGAGGGCAAGCTGATCCATCTTCCAAGAGGAGTTTCCAAAGTGGTTCAACTGTTATAGGGCTGTAACTAATAAGGAACTACTGTTTTCCAGAAACAGCCAATAAAAAAGCATCTCTTCCTTTTCATTATGTGCAACATTGCCTTAACATAAATGCATCAAATAAAGAGCTACACTTTTTCTGGGATTGCTTATTTGCTAACTGGCTTTCCCTTCCACCATGCAGTCTAAATTAAAATAGAAAGTGAAAATTCATACTTAGGTCCTTGAAATCAATATATAGTTGACACCAATTTCTTAAACTGATCACTGAAAAGGACAACCAAATGGCTGAAATGACTAAGGATGGCTGGGATGCCTTTAGCAAGGGTGTCTGTTACTCAGCTCTTGGCAGCCTAGTTGTACTCACCATTTTACTGTGGTTCTAAGATTAGGCTGGCTGACTGTGCTGTCATCTAGAAATATTGTTGAGCATGAGCTATACTTTTTAGTAAGATGCCCTGGAGATACCTGAAGGGGAAGGGAAATAGAAGAAAATGTCACAGTAAGTTAAACCTATAAAGGTGTGGTTTTTCCTTGGTTAAATTGTCAAACGATAAAGCATTAAGATATTTCTCACATTCCATGAACTGCCTGAGTGTGGTATCATGTGTGGCTCTATGGGGAACACTCTGAGGGCTCTTAACTTCCACAGATAACGTCTGAGGAATAGGTTATAAGATGCTGACCTTGATGGTCCCTATACTCAAAGCTGGCAACTATCTATTATGAATTCCCTTTACAAAAAATGTTAAAGGTTTAAAATAAGAGTTTCAGTGGGTTTTTTTTCTTAATAAAATATATCTGAAATTTTCTATTATTCATTTACTAGAATAAAATGTGACGCCTTAAATAATATTGGCATGAGAGCATTTTATTACAGTCCATGAAAACCTAGTATTAAATTTACTAATTTAGTAATACTAAACGTATTAGTTCAGGCGACAATGGGATGAAACAAATGTTTTAGAGACAGAGGTTCTGTGTGCCAGGGCTGCTCAATCACCACAAATTAGGGGGTTGTTGGTCTCTCTGGACCTGTTTCCGTACGTGGAGACATCCAGCGTCGCTTTGGGACTTTCTCACAGCCAAAGAACAGATGACAAAAACAACTTTGGGAATTTAACTTTCATTTCCAGTCTAAATAAGACTGCCATTACATGACTCAAATGAGAACCTCAAAGAATACTGCCTATACATTTCAAAACTTTACTGATTTTATTCCATAAATTATCTGACACACATTATGGCACTTTCCTGCCTCATTCTTACTGTTCCCTGCCTGGAATGCTTTTTCCTTCCTGTCTCAGCAAGCTTGAGCCCATCTACCTTTGCCAGCAGCCACACCATGACACTCTTCCCTTCTTGTACGCTGCTCCATCTCACCATCTAATTCAACATTTGTTACATGATAATAATTAGCTCACAGGGTCCCCTCATAAAAAAGCAAGTTTCTCCAGGAAGGTGGGACTCTTATTCCTACCCCCAGCTGCTCAGCATAGAATGTGGGGCAAATTAAGGTGTTCGACAAGTCTGTGACAAACTATTATTTAAAACCAATAATAATTTGGAAGGTGAATCTTACTAAGACACAAATTAGTGGGAATTTATCTGCAGCAGTATCTGAGAAGTGACAATGAACTTTTTGAGCCCTCTAAAATAAACTATCTTTAAAACACTTTAGAAGTATCCATTTATTTGCAAAGAGAGTAACAGTCAAATACTAAAAACTGCCTAAACTCCATTAAGATAGTTCTCTTCTTTAAAAATAAGGCCAATAACCAAATCCCAGTCACTGAATAGTTGAAATTAACAGCAGGATTCTTTAAAACCACACAATACCACCAATTTTAATGCTTTTTAAAAAGCTAATTCAGATGAGCCTTCCTTCTTCCTATTAATGTTAAGTTTTTAACATTTTGTCACATTCTCCCATCAGTGTCCCCCCAAATACACGAAAGACCAGGGAAAGGAGAAGATCTAGTTGCTTTGAAAAGGACACAGCATTTAAAACCTGCCAGTAGCCAATAGTCAGAAAAACCCTACCATCTAACACCATTTTGTTTCTTTCAGATGTTTCCACTGCAAAGTCTCTTATTCCTTATTAACAAACAGTACTAGATACTGTACTTTTGAGAAGTGTGACTATTTGGAAGACCAAATTCTCCTTCAAGAAATGTGTAAACTATATATAAACTCTTAGGTGTTTCTTAAACTATTCAGTATTAATGTGTGTACTCTACATTAACTCTATGTTAATGTGTACACTTTTATAACCTCAAAAAACAAACACAGCATGAAAAGTGAAAATTGTTTCCTTCAAATACTTTTCATTCAAAGTAGGAAAAGGTATCTTCTAAGGTCACTACTATTAAGGAGTAATATGGCATACACTACCACAGCAAGATAAAAACAAACCCCAAAACCTAAAAGAATGGAGAATAATGCACTAAAATGCAGACTAGCTAGTAGAGCTTTAAGTGTTCCTTTCTCTAATTTTCCTCTATATAAAATTTTTTCATGAACGTCTATTGGTTTGTCTTTGGAAATATTAGAAAATTTGAATTAGATGTGGTCTTATACCCTACAGGAGAGCTCATTTAGTGAATCAGCAACTTATGGTCACTGGCTACATCCAGCCAAAGAAACACTGAAGACTTCCCCATAAGTTCCAGCTCACTCTAAACTCCTGCTTAAAAAGGGGGGAATTATTCATTCCAGGAAAATGGTCATTTCTGCTTTCTTGCTTTCTCTCCACAACCATACAACTTCCAAATGTCAAGATAACCAGAAAAAGGTAAATGCAAAGATTCTCTGCTAACCAGCTGTACAGCAAGAGACACAGCACTCACTTCCAGCTCTTCAAACTCCTCAGTATCAAGAGCATCCCCGGATCTCTTAAGACTAGAAGGTGGCAGAATGAAGCCTCTGAACAAAGCAAGTACAGCCGCCGTACCTTTCTCCTCGTCTTGCTTTAAAACTTAACAATTGTTTTTTATGGCTAAAGCCTTACCATTGCCATCTCACAACCTCAACAAACTATACTGACACACATAAGGATAGAAAATGCAAATACTAAAAAAAAGCAAGTAGGAAAACACTGACAGTTTAGTGCTCATAGATCTTATTTCAAGTAGACACAAAACAAAGAGGAAGAACATCATTTTTCTCAGTCAGTACGAATGACAGAATACAGCATTTTAAAGTCTTTAACAGGACAAGGAAGGGGGTACTTAGTATACTCAAAGTCAAACAGCAAAGACTAGGAAGTAATTATACTTGGTAAGTCACAAACCAAAGCTTACCAGCAAAGGTCAAGTACCCACAGAAATCCTGTCCCCCACAGACATTTCCCAGTGTGTCTACTGCCTCTTATTTTAACCCATGTTAAAAAAAAAAAACCTGAAGTTTAGCAAAAAGTTGCCTTTTTTAATACAAGTTTTAGATAAAGAATGAATGACTTTTAGTTAACAGTATCTACAATATAACAGAATATAGAGTTAGAATAGAGTTCTTGAAGATTTTAATGGCAAAGCATAATATGCTTTTTATAGGTGTAACAAAAATTTTCTGGATTAATATTATGCATTATACTGAATTTAAACTTAGATTTATACTTTAAATATATACGTTCTCAATTTAGGTTAAACATGGTAGACTGATCACAAATTTATTTCCTCTCCTGCCTGAAATCTCATTAAAATTAAAGGAATAAAGTAAGGGTTATACATAAGACCAGGAGACAGGATTAACAGCAGATGGTTTTTTAATAAATGTTATAAGATGAAAAATAGACAAAGGAGTGGTGACCAGCAAGGGAGCATGATTCTAAGGCCCCAAGAGTCTGGTACAGCGACAGGCAGGCCAAGGCAGGGCACCTCAGAGGACAGGGTAAAACAAATGAAAGCCAACAAAATCAGCTGGAAATCTGTAGTGAAAGCCCCCCACCCACCATGCCCGGTCCACCTGTCCTCCCATCTTATAAGGAATTTAGCTGTATATTCCCTGGAGCCATTAAACCTGTGTATTTCTGTGCTCAGAGACACCAGGCCCAAAACCAGAAATGGGAAAAAAACTGCACACTGAAAAGTGAAACGCCATTTCCCCTCCCCTAGGCTTCTACTCCCCAAGCAGAAAAATGGGGTGGGGTTGGGGGGGTAGGTCCTTCTCTGAAGAAACTGAACTATCCCAGAGAAAAGACCCTTAGTTAACACACTGAGGTCTCCCAAATGAAAAGCTGGCTTGGTCTCCAAACTCTTACAGTGAAAGCCAGCAGTCACCCGTGGCGCTTCCATCTAGAGAAAGCCAGGGACTGCCACATTTGAGGGAGGACTCCAGCAAGAGAGATCAACAGGGGAAAAAACTTTAAAGGAGAGGTGAAAATTCAGTAGCAAATGAAAAAACAAAAGTTCTTAAAACACTCTCAAAAATAATAAATGTTAGTAGAAGGGTTAGAGCATACAATCAAAGACTCTCCAGACGTCGAACAAAAAGACAAACTAGAGGCTCGGCGCCTATGGCTCAATCGGCTAAGGCACCAGCCACATACACCTGATCTGGAGGGTTCAAATCCCACCTGAGCCACCAAACAACGATAACGGCTGCAACCAAAAAATAGCCGGGCATTGTGGTGGGGCGCTTGTAGTCCCAGCTACTTGGGAGGCAGAGGCAGGAGAACCGCTTGAGCCCAGGAATTGGAGGTTGCTGTGAGCTGTGATGCCACAGCACTGTACCCAGGGTGACAGCTTGAGGCTCTGTCTCCAAAAAAAAAAAAAAGACAAACTAGAAAACAGGAGGGAGAAAACATTAAATATCAATGCAGAAATACTCTTAAGGCTCAACATCTGAATAAAGGTATCCAAAAAAGAAGGAACAAAGAAAACAGAAGCAAGAAAACCCTCTAAAGGAGATCGTCTGCGAGGAGACTTCAGTGGCCCCAATGTAACAAAAAGGTCCACAACTAACTACAGTATGAAATTTCAGAATTCCAGGCACAGAGAAGGTATTAACCAAAAAGCTTCCAGAGAAAGAAGGGGGGGGATGATTAAAATTGGTTCCATATAACATACCACACAATGGCAATAGATTCAAGAATACTATAATGAGAACACAATAGAGAAATGTCTTTGGAATCATGAAATTAGGTTCGATCTAAGATGTTATATTCTATCAAATGGGCAGGGGAAGGTTCCAACAGGCTAGGTCTCTTAAGACACTTCTATGTGCCCTTTCCCAGGACGTTGTGGCCCAGTAAAACTAGGCAGTACAATAAAACAGAAGGAAACACAGAAGCTAGGATCCCAGGATCCAACACAAGGGAGCAGTTATGCGAGATCTCAGATGACTGCGAAGAGATATCCTAGGAAAACAGGCACAGAGCAGGCCCAGGGAAAACCAGTGTACACTGGAGTGGGATGACAAACGGCGGAGGGAAGTTGTCTTCAAGAGAAAAATGGAACAGATGTGTTTTAGTAGGTGGAAAATATTTTTGACAGGCATGTGACAAATGTTACAACATTTGGGGAGAAAAATAGCTGTTAGAAAACAGGCAAATGAATACAGTCAGGAAATTAATTCCACACACACAAAAAAACGAAGGATGTGAAAGCAGGGAGACCAGCCAGCAGCTACTTACTGCATTTGGCTGTGTGAGCTATTGTTGGCCAGGAAAAGGGGATTATCTGGGAGAAGTGCAAAAGTGCTCAGATTTCAGAAATACTTAAGAGAAAGAATGAAGGGTGTACAGGAAGAGGCACACTAAGAAAACTCTATGACTCAGCAGTGAACAATATTTGCATAGTTACGGTAACGTCAATATTGATTACTGATTAATAAAAACAGTCAGTGAAATGAAGGGAGGAAACAAGGGTCACAGTGGAGTGAGGAAGCTCAGTTTTTACCTACTATGACAGAAAGTCACCGGACAGTGTTAAAAATTCATTTAGCTGCTACCACTGTTACTTTGATGAAAAAATAAGATTATAATTTCACAGTAGAAAACTTTAAAAAATAAGATAAGAAAATTAAGGCAAAAGTATTTAAAACAGATCTTTATAACACAATCTAGTTATCAAAATTTCACTTACATGTCAGAAACCCTCAAAAAATGGGCACTACTAAGCCAAAGACATTCCTGTACACACATAAATTCGATATTTAAAAAAATAAGAGAAAATCCACAAAGAAAGGTCCATGCAGACACCATTATACCTTTAAGAAATCACAACAGACATACTTTCAATTCAAACGATTAACATCTTAACTTTGCAACTGTTTACTTACATGGTTTAAATGGTTGCTCTTCCTCTTTTCTCGCACTAAGAATAAAAAAAATTAACTGATCAATTCTGATACAAATATCATAGAATAAAAGTAGCTTAATTATCTGATGAATTACGAACATACAAAAGAGCTTAAATTCCATTCTATTTTTTAAAATAATTTCCAACAAAACTTAACACCAGTGGTTCTCAACCTGTGGGTTGCGAACCCTTTGTAACAATGAAAATACATCCTGTGTATCAGATATTTACATTACAATTCATAACAGTAGCAAAATTATAGTTATGAAGTAGTGACAAAAATAATTTTATGGTTGGGGGTCACCACCACACGAGGAACTGTATTAAAAGGTTGTGGCATTAGGAAGGTTGAGAACCACTGACTTACACTATACTATAAATTATTTGACAAGATGAATCTCATAAAGTAAAATTTCAAAACTTGGCTTTACTTTTGGCCAACAGATATTCTATTACACACAAGAGAAAGACTCCCTACGTATAAGAGAACAGGACAAAACAAATCAGGCCCATAATAAATTTAGCTAATAAAAGAGTTTACCAGCTGCATATTTGGGCCACTACCTAGTAGCATTTCCTAAGTCTACATTTCCACACAGCTTACATTAATTACCTAGATCTAATGACTGAGAGCTCTAAGAACCAGTTTCTGGCCAGGAACCCATCCCTGGACCCACCTGAATCCCTGGAAGCATCCTGAACTAGTGACTGGGAATCTACTAATACATCACTGAAAAAAATAAATGAGTCTTCACTTAACAGGAAAACAACCTATTTTAAATTTAAATTTTAAAACGAGTGTGCCAAGCTAATTGTGCACAGTATCACAGCACACAAAATAACTTTCTTCTAACAAAGGCCATTAGTGTAGAAGATCCAAGAGCGACTTGGCCTGCACTTTGTTCCCCACGCTGCCTCTTCCTTTGATGCTGGACAGCACTGTAGACACACATTCCTTCCCAGTGAAGAAAGAGACATAGCACAGCTTTGTGTGTGAAGCCCATGGCTCTGGGAGAAACTGTGAAATACAGCAATCCTAACCAGAAATGACTGGTTAGACTCAAGACAGGCAAAATACAAACTATGAGAATGTAAGTTAGGGACCCTCATTCCTTCATTTCTGAAGGATGGCAATAAGAAGGTACTCTCATTTTTTATTATGCTGCATTACTTAAAACATTATAAAAACCCTCACTTCTTGTATTCTTACTGTTAAGATCAACAGAAAAACCTGGTTGTGTGCAACTTTTCAGCAAATAGAGCAGGATTTAACATAACATTAAGGAAAATAAGGAGTGCAGAAAAATGCTGTGGTTCTGATTCCCATCCTAAAATAAGCAAGACGTAGAAACTTTCCACTAGTTTCATTTGCTGAGGCTAACCTTCTCAGAAACACCACAGGGATGTTTACATTTACATCACATTAGGACAAAAGGTTCTGTACAGCTTAAATGCTCTGAGCAGCATAAGGCTGGATGTGGCAGGCTCCTTTGGGTAGATGACTATGTTAAAGGAGGCCAACATCACATTTCAATCCCCACATGTGAACAACTGAGTTGTCTGATTTGTTCAAATGAAAACCTTAACTGAAGTGTAAATTCTATCCTTCATCTTTAAAATGTGTCCTTTGGAGCAGAGGAAAGAGGGCAAAAAGTATGGAGAAATAGGGATAAATCCCAGACCATTTCTAAATCATGTGGCCAATTAAGTGTGCTGATAAAGAGGCAAAATATGGGAACCAAAAGTCTACATGTTCTTATTGAAAAGAGTGACACTAAAAGAAAGCATATTGCATATTAAAATAAGACAAGTAAATATATAAAAAGTTGAAAAGTTGAAACTATTAATTCTTCTGTAATATATCCCATAAGACAGAAATAGTTTTCAGTCTTTTCCTTAGAGGAAAAAAAAAATATTGTCTTACCATCTGTTTGAGATTTGCTCAGGAAAATTGTGCTTGCCCGTGGATGGTCAGAGGGATTCGATTCTAAAGCTAAATCTATAGAAGAGAAAAAAATATGCGATACTTTAGGTGAGTAGAAAAGATAATTTTTAAAATAACTACATATTGATAAGCACATTGACTCACACCTGTAATCCCAGCACTTTGGGAGGCTAATACAGGAAAGTTCTTAATAATAAATATGAAGGTAATATAAAAGCAACAATATAAAAATTCCATTGGTGAATGTAAAATCATCAACTCTCTCCATACATGAAAACCAAAACCAGGTTATGTCCACAACTTCTTTTTGTAGCTTGTACCTAAATAATCTGATGCAACTTTCAGATGAATCACATCAAATAGAAATACCATCCCCCTCTTCTATGCTGACAAGACTAGCACATTTCAGGAATAGTCTCAAGCAGCAACTGATGCTGTGGCCAATTACTGTCAGACACCAGCTCGATAAATCAAATACGCTAAAACAAAGAGGGCTGTTTTGGCAAGAATTCTTTAGATAATCAAATGGCTAATTCTAACTCCATTCAACAAGTGACTCATTTAGTTAGCTGTGGTTTATCTGGGGGTTATTCATCATGGTAAACTTAAGAGAACTACATAAAAAGTTCAATGTTCTAATCTATAAGAACACTTCCATGATAGAAAGTGATTTTTAACTTTTGCCCTCATTTTCCAAAGCTAAACGCTCACATCTTCCAATAGCAGGATTAATTTGGGGCTTCATCACAATTATCTTTTAAAGCAGGTCATAGGGCTGCTACTAAAAAATGTGGGTCCTACCTATGTCAAGGAAGGTCTAGGTCTGTCTGTAGTCTACCTTACCCCAAAGAGGGATAAACTCCTATTTCAGCCAGACTATAAAACAGATTCTTGTATTTTCATAACAAAACTTCATAACAAAAGTTTGTTTCAAAACAAACTTTGCCTTCATACAGGATAATAAAAGTTGTCATGAGGAGAAAAAATAAAAACCTATGACACTCCCCAGCAACGTCCATCTCAACTTACTTGTATTAACCAATCTCGTCAGAAACCAGGCCAAGACCCAGACAGAGTAATGCTTAAGGCAGTATTTCCCAAACCTCATATTAATAATAGTTCTACTTTTTCAAAAGGGGGGGTTAGTGGTCAAATCCCAATATGCTATATCTGTGGCTCTTAAAGAATCAATCTTAAAAACTTACCAGTCTAGTAGTCAGTACTGTTCTAACTCAGCATTTCACAAATTTATCTACCTAGAAACCTTATGTTCTCTCCAAGTAATACGGTTTGAATCTTGCAGTAACACACACAATTTGGGACTTCCTGGTTGAAGAGGAATGTGAATCATCCATTTTAATGGTGCTGCCAGAGCACTAGAAACTTACATAGCTAAACCAACTGCTGTGTTCCCCACAGAAATCCCTTTACTGATGTGAAGTGTATTAAATTGCCTTTGGAGAAAACTATTCTTATGTAAAAGACAAATTATTTTAAAGGTTTTTCCCCCACATCTTTGAAAAGATGAGACAATGTTACCTTATTTAGAAAAATAAAGTCATTTGGGCACAACATGACAAGTAGAGACTTTTATCATTGTCTCTAACTTAAAGCTTCTAAAAGGATTTATGACTATTTCCTACCAAAAAGAAAGCAAACATACTACCATTGAATCTAAACAGTGAGAAGAAATGTTTACAGAAGAAGCCATATTAGGTACCTATGTAATAGTAAAGTTTAATTAAGAATTTTCAATGTAAGTCTGGGAAAATTAAGTTCCAGAATCAAAGAAGAGTAGGTTTACACACATACACACATACAACCTCAAAAAACAATATATTTAACTATGTATTAAAACACAAAGATCAAGAAGGCTATGATAAAAGAAGTGACAACATGCAAGAAAAAATGAAATTAGCCCAAGTGACAAGCTGGCAGTCCCCCTTCCCTGAGGTTTTAGGGTAGGCACATGAGCTGGGACTGTCCAGTCACACCTCTCTGGGGACTTCCTAAGAACCAGAGGAGAGAAGCAGAGCTGAACTCAGGGGTGCCAGGTAGTCAGGAGCTGCCAGTGGCCCCACAAACATGCACAGAGATTTAGGGAGACGTTCAGAAAATAAAAACGTATCAATTACCATTCATCTTATATGTGAACACCTTTAAAAACATTTTTTTTAACTCTAAGAATGTTTGAAACTAGAAATATTTCTGATCTCATGATCAGGGAGCATGACTAAAGTTGTATTTTAAGACCCACTAGTTTTGTATTATTAATTTAAATTGCAAATTAATTTGACAGGATGATCAAGGAAAAGTATGACTTAAAAACAAATTAAACTCAACTCTAAATGTAAACATCCCACAGAAGGAAGCAATCTGTAAGATAACACTGACATCAAATACTGCTTTTTCTTCTAATCTAAGATTCTATTAGTTATAAGACCCCTCTCAGCTACACAGATGTTAATACGTAAAAATATATTTAACTTAAATAAAACTCATTAATAAAGCTAGAAGTTAAAATTATGCAATTTAAACTGTCAAGAAATGATTTTTCTTGTGAAAATATTAAAGGAAGAGGGCAGTGACAGAAACTATCAGAAGCAGCACATTTCAGAGAAAGAGGCTGATTTCAACATACTGATTTCAATATATTCCGATTAAACAGAAGATGCTGGCAGTCTCTGGGCCAATTGCTGGGCATCTGTTTATTTAAAGGCTTCCTGTATTTACTGACCTACTCTATCATCTGTACTATTCACTGTATTAGTTTTATGTTCCATAACACTAACATTTTAAGTCTCAATTACGGTGTAAAATTTGATGATTTTTGTCTAAGTCCACTCTCTTACCTGGTGGCCATGAGCTGGCCTGCCCCTCTGGAGGGCACAGTGCTTTGTTCCTGCTTTCCCAGCCTCCAACGGTCCTGACCCTGGCTTCCAAAACACTTCTCTCCCAGCCTCTCTGTCAGTTCTGTCTTGCCTTAGCTGTTTCAATCCTCGACCTGTGTTTAGTGACTGTGACTGACATTTCATGTCCTTTAGCATACCTTTCTCCCTTTATGTATTTCTTAATGTGCTTAACTCCATTTTTTAGACTTTTAAGAAAACTTCTGGGTTACAAATACCTACACTGTATTTATTATCCAATGTTACTGTTTTAACTCTAAAGCTTAATTACTTTAATACACTAAAAAAAGCTAAGAAAAAAAGGTAGTATCCAAAGCAGCCCATACTAAGTCATTCCATAAATTCTGTTCATATATACCATATATCTGGAATTTATATCCTTGATCTACCAAGTCTTATTTTTTAAAACTACAGAAACCCAAATTATCCTTCTCGGAGCCTGTCTTTGCATACGTAAAATAGGTATAACTCCTACACTATCTAACTCAAAGCATTATAAGGATCAAAAGAAATGCAAGAGCAATTTATATACTACATAATGCACAATAAATTACAAAACAAAAAACCTTCCACTAATTCAAAAGGAAAAAGCAAACATTTAACATTCATTGGAAAACCCATACCAAAATAGTATCTTTGGTAAACATGCATTTTGACTACCCACTAAAGTTAAGAGGAAAACAGTCACACAAAATCAAAAATACTTTCTCGTGCTTTTTTTTAAATAAGCAAATACAATTCTCCCTGCTGTCTTTCATGTAGATTACTGTATGTTCTCCTCCTTGTTTTTTTCATGTAGAGACCTCATTCTTTTTTACAGCTCTATATTTCTCCTCTATGTGGACAAACCAGTTTATTTTATTAGTCCCTTATTGACATTTTCAATATTTTGCTATTGAAAATAATACAAGATGGCCAGACACAGTGGCTCATGCCTGTAATCCTAGCACAATCAGAGGCTGAAGCGGGTGGACTGCCTGAGCTCAGGAGTTTAAGACCAGCCTGAGCAAGAGTCTGACCGATCTCTAAACATAGCCAGGTGTTGTGGTGGGCGCCTGTAGTCCCAGCTACTCGGGAGGGTGATCCTTAAGAGGATCACTTGAGTCCAAGAGTTTGAGGATGCTGTGAGCTATGACACCACAGCACTCTACCCGGGGTGGCAGAGTAAAACTGTCTCAAAAAAAAACAGAGAGAGAGAGAGAGAGAGAAAGAAAATAATACAAGCCAGACACCTAGGACTTTGGGAGGCTAAAGTGGGAGGTTCACTTGAGGCCAAGAGTTTAAGACTAGCCCGGACAACAAAGAGTGACCCCATCTCTACAAAACAAAGTTTTTAAAATTAGCCAGGAATGATTGCCTGTAGTCCTAACAACTTGGGAGGCTGAGACAGGAAGATCACTCGAGCCTAGGCATTGGAAGTTGTAGTGAACTGTGACTGACCCACTGCACTACAGGCTGGGTGACAAAGTGAGAACCTGTGAAAAGGGGGGAGGCAAGAAAGAGAAAAGCAAAGCAACAAAAGCTTTGTACATATTTTTTTGATATTTGTGGGATATACCTGCAGGATAAATCTCTCAAAGTAGAATTTCTAGATTAAATGCATTTGCAATGTTGTGAGATTTTATCACATTCCCCTTCATGGAGTTGAACTATTTTGCATTTCCACCAACAATATATGAATGTAACTTTCTTCACAGCCACACAAAAGAATGCACTGTCAAGTTTCTGGATTTTTTTCTAATAGGAGAGAAACTGAAGGATGGTTTTAATTTGCCTTTCTCTTATGTGTGAAGATATGTTTAAGGATCATCTGCATTTCTTTTTCTGTGACTTGTCTATTCATAACTTTGTCTACTTTTAGATTCACTTAATTTCTTCAAGTCAGCCTATTTTAGGTCCTTATTCTTTCTTTGTTCCCTGCTGGCTCTCACCTGAATATTCCATCAGCCTCCTATCTGGTCTCCCTGCTCCCACCCTTGCTTGCATTACAGTGTGTTCTTACATAGCAGCTAGTCTGATCTGCTCGAAGAATTGACATTATTCTCAGGCTATGTGTCCTACAATGGTTTCCCATCACAAGTCAAGCCTTCATTCTTTGTGAAGGCCCACTATGCATACAAGGCCTGAGCCCAACACATTCCTCCTGGCATCCTTTTCACCATGCTGCAGCCACTCTTGTTTCTTTCGAGGAACTCCCAAGGAGCTGTCCCTCTGCATGGAAGCTTCTGTGTGCATGCATACCCACCCCCCATCATCTACCCCCCATTCTTACATGACTCTCACGTTAAGGACTGCTCAAAAGTCACATAAGAAGGCCAGGCATGGTGGCTCACGTCTGTAATCCTTGTGCTCTGGGAAGCTGAAGCCAGTGGATTGCTTGAGTTCAGGAGTTGGAAACCAGCCTGAGCAAGCCTGAGAGCGCGTGTCTACTAAAAATAGAAAAAATTAGCCAGGCCTTGTGGTGGGCACGTGTAGTCCCAGCTACTTAGAGGGCTGAGACAAGAAGATCAGTTGAGCCCAGGAATTTGAGGTTGCTGTGAGATATGACACCATAGCACTCTACCCAGGGTGACAGAGTAAGACTGTCACACACACACACACACAAAGTAAGGAGGGTAGTCATCTTACATACACTCCCCCCTAAAACTGCCCTCCTTCCCAACCCATCCCCCTATTTTACCTTCTTCCCAGCACCTCCCTAACTAATGTGTTATTCACCCCTAGCTCCTTCTAGGATCAGAGTTAGGGTGGAAGCCTTGTCTTTTATACCATTACTTGCCCTGCATCTGGAAGAAAGGTGACCAACAAACGTCTGTTTCAATATGCCCAAAACTAATTAAGTTTCTCCCAGTTTTCTAGTACCTCCTAATGTTTCTTCTAATGCTGTCTCTTGACTTGTCATCTAAGATCAGCATCAGACCTCTTAAAGTGGCAGCTATTCAAAATTGAAGACACTAAATAAGTTACAAAGAACCACAAAATATACCATCCGAGTTCTACAGGGAGGCATAACACATCAAAATGTTTTTATCTGTTCCCAGAAACAAACATAATGAGACAGTGTATAAATTTACTATAAAAGATGTCCAATCATAAAGGTAAGTAAATAAATGACTCTCCAACTATTTAGTAGTATGCTAAGCAGTTCTGAAAAGGCATGAGGGAGAGCAGGGTGCACTGGCATGGAAAGACATCTTGCAGTGCTAAGTGTCAACCACTGTTTCAGGAACTTACATCACTACTTTAAGTTACAAAGCAGAACATATAATCTCCATTTTTGTAAAATAAACAAAATAATATATTCATATGCATACAAAAGAGTCAGGAAGAATCAATACCAAAATATTAATAAAAGCCCTGAGTATTGGGGTGGCACCTGTGGCTCAAAGGAGAAGGGTGCTGGCCCCATATACCAGAGGTGGCAGGTTCAATCCCAGCCCCAGCCAAAATCTGCAAAAAAAAAAAGCTCTGAGTATTCTGAGTATAATAAATGGCCTTTCTGTATTTTCTAAACTTTTTACATGAACACATTGATACTGTTATTTTTAAAAAGCCAAAGGAAAAAAAGGATTTAAAATAGCTACTAGAAAGAGGAATGATCTGTTGCTCAGACGTTTTTCGACATCATATGCCCAACTCCTTCCCGCCCTCATCCCTGGGGTGGAAGAGAGGAAGGAGTCACTTGAGAGAGCACCTTTAGCCAGCACATTAGCAAAGTTCCTAAAGTCAGAACATAAATGGCTGTGTGAAAGTTGGCCAGGAATAATAAAATTGAATAATAAGATCTTAGTATCTCATTTTGCATTACTGATACTACCATCAGTTATATTAAATACATTGTTCAATGTATTAGATACATTGTAAGGTTGTTCAATGTATCTAATATGCAACCTTTCTCAAGGTGGTAAAAATATTTCTATCTGAAATCTGTACTAGGTTCTTAGGAACATCTCTTACAAATGTTTTGAAAAAAACCTTCTAAAGTGTTTCACAGAAGAACAAAGCAGAGCATCATTTGTTTGATTTTCTCTAAGTAACCAAAATAATTCAATTCTTCATTGTAGAAAAGCTAAAATGTTTTACATCTAAGTAGGAATTTCTCAGTTTCCAGGGAAACATATAAAATTGTCTGAAATAGAGATATTAAAAGCAAACTTTCAATGTGTCTATACTTTATATTTGGTACTCTGTGTTTCTATGGAAACTTAAGGATAACAAGCAAATGCTAAAATTGAAGTTTCTCTTATCAAATCCTCAAATTTTACTGAATGCCATAAAATTATAATAAATTTTAAGAGATGAGTTGAAATGAAAATTTAACCCTCATGCTAACAAAACATAAAATGGAAAATTTCATGTTCAAAAACTTTTCTCAAGGTTTCTGATTTAACATTTATTATTGCCCTATGTTTAACATCTGGTACCCAACTTGCCCTCTTGTCAGCTTCTACTAATATTCCTCCATCCAGTGCATTTTTGGCTTCAATTCACGGTTAACAGAACAAACTCTTTAAAATGTATTCACCATTTATTTGACTTAGGCGATGGTGTTACCTCTACTTTTATCCTTATCTATTGAAATGATTGTATAGACACAAGAGGCAGCCAGACAAGGTGGCCTGGGCCTGTAGTCCCAGCTACTCTGGTGGGAGCTTAGTCCAGGCCAG
Source organism: Perodicticus potto (assembly GCA_963574655.1). Classification (NCBI taxonomy): domain Eukaryota; kingdom Metazoa; phylum Chordata; class Mammalia; order Primates; family Lorisidae; genus Perodicticus; species Perodicticus potto. The sequence goes on from CAUYRH010046808.1 coordinate 25,330, forward strand.
GAGTTCAAGTCCAACTGGGCAACAGAGAGAGACACCTCCTTCCCTGCTGCCTTTAAAAAAATAAAGGATGGAGGGGCAAATGTTGCCTCTGAGTTGTATAAAATAAGCTTTGCATGGAGCTAATTAAGATGGGAGTTAAGTTCTTAGAGATTAATCTACTTTATGGGTAAAACATAAGATACATTCGTCAGTTTTTAAATTTTTTAAGAACAGTATTAGGGTATCTACCACTTCCATGTAAGTATGAGGATTCAGAATCTTAATTCTGTTCAGTATCTGTCTTATATAGTCATTTCTGATCTCTAAGTCTTTGTTTCTTCATCAGCAACATAAGAATATCCACAGCCTTATTTGTACTTGGAAGGGCCAACTGAGATGTACATGAGAATGTGTTGCAAATCTTAAAGAACGATATAAAGACCCTGTTTGAGGCTGTCATCCAACATTAACTGGTTTGTAAAATCACTTAGAGGCCTACCTTACACCACCAAGCAGAGTAGAAATTTTCCCAAGTATTTACATGCTTTGTGTATGTGTACAAAAGTACGATCAATTAATTCACATAATATACATATTTACTCATTCTTTTACAATTTTTGAACATTCAGAAGAGTACAGTATTTCCCTTTTTAGAAAGGCACATCCATCATGAGGCTTAACTACTCTAACTTTTAAATAAAGAGCCCAACCAAAGTCTAAATAGAAGAGCTGTAAGACACGTCCTCTGTAGTAATGAAACCACTGGCATTTAAATCAAATGAGACAACTGCATTTTAACATCTTTATGATACAATGTTTTTACTTCAAAGGATTTAGTTTTTATTCAAGAACCACCTTGCTACCCTGATTTATTTTTATCTAGATTCATCCCTTTCTAAAATTCTGTAGGTTAAAATCAAATTTCCTCTCTTCTCCAGGTCTCATCCACCCCCTCCCCCACAGCTGTTTAGAGTCTGAAGAACTTTTACCTCAACACTCTTTATCTTTTAACAGGATTCTATTTGGGAGGTGGGAGAAGCCACAGAAACTAACGGTCTTGGGCAGGGGGGTGGTATTTTAACTCTGGAAACTTCACATTACAAATTAAAGTCTAAATTTGTGTCATCTCTTTTGAACCACTGACCACGAAGCACTCTTATGTGTCCTTTAAAGCAGGTAAATTAAGTCTGTTAAGTCACTGGGGTAGGGCTTAAAGTATAGACCTGTGTCAAAGGGAGAATTTTAAAGTAATCAGAACTCCGTGGATAAACTACTTTGGGTTTAAAAAAAAAATTTTGCAGCCCTGGCGGTAACATTTCACACCTTCCACAGTTATTTTAGGCACCTCCTCCCAATCTTCTTTGCGTTCAATCATAGCTGGAAGGAATAAAGCAGCTGTAAAACAGCCTATGAAGAATACCATATAGACCCTCCTATGGCAGGCAGCTTCTGTTTTGAATTTAAACAAGAAATTCTCAAACATTTGGGACTGAATTATCCGAGTGTCAGCCACAATAATGAGTTGGAGGACGGAGAACAATCAGGCCCCTACCTGGCTCCTTCACTAAGGTACCATCTGGATGAGTGAGGGTAGAAAATGGGATGGGGGCTCAGAAGTTGGGGTATCTGAGTTTTCATTGAGAAGAGAAACAGTATTATTAAAAAGGCCGTTATCAAGTCTTAGGGAACAATGAATAGAGCTACAAACAAGAAGGGCCGTGGACTGGACGGTCCCAAGCGGGGCTGGGGAATAAGAAAAGAGAGTAAGAACTGGGCGTTTGGGTAGGGAGGAAAGTGGCCGGACGCGGCGGGGAAAGAATAAGGGGTGGGGACTCCAGGCAGAGGTGCCCAGCCCCGGGAAAGCCGGCTCCGGGCAGGAAGGAGCCAGAGACAGCGGATGCTGCGGGGGACCTGGGGACGGCGAAGACGCCGCTGCCTCCTTACCTTCGGGCATCTCCCGGTCGCTGATGTGCTGCAGGTGGTGGCCCTCGCCGGACCCGAAATCTAACTCGGCGGGCTCCACGGCAGCGGGCGCCGGCTCCACCGCCACCGCGTCCCCGGCCACCGCCTCGTAGATCTCAGACTCGTAGTCTGGCTCCGCCGTCCCGGTGCGCCGGCCCAGCTTGGGGCTGGCATTGGGGGACACACAGCAGCTCAGCGTGGTCCCCATGGGGTGCTCCGCTTTCCGCGCTGCTGCCTGCTGTCTGCGCCCTCGCTCGCCCCCGACTCCGCCGCGCTCCGCAGCCGCCCCCTCCCCCAACAATGGCGCGGCCGGCACGGGCAGCCCCGGGCTACGCCGGGCTGTGCCGGGGCTGCACCGCGCTAGGGCTCGCGGCCTCGCCCGCTGCTCGCCCGCCCGCCCCGCCGCCCTGCCCCGGGCAGGGCTCCGGCCTCGGCCGCACCCCCGCTGCCGCGCCGCCGCCGCCTCCCCCGAGTTGACTTGTGCGCGAGGGCGGCGACCAGCCGGGCTTATTTAAAAGGGGTGGAGACCCAACAAGCGCTAAGAGTCACAGCCACTGCCGGGAGAGAGCGCGGTCGCGGCTCCTCCTCCTTCCGCCGCCGCCTCCTAACTGAAGGATGCTCGCCTGGACCGGCACTTGCCAACCGGAATGTATCCTACGGTCACCTGGTTACGAGCAGCCAATCACGTTCAGAATCCTCTGCAGACGCCCGCCTCAGGGGCCAGCCACGTGACCCAAATGCCCCGCCCTGCCCCGCCCTTGCCCCGCCCCTCCCGCGGTGAGTACCGGACTCCCCGGATTTCATTCATCGCTGGCTGCCGGGATCTTTCGGGTCCGAGGTGAGTGCTGTCGGCCTTTGTTGCTGGAAGCCTTTCTCGTCCTGAGCTCTATAGAAAACCCCTGTTAGTAAGGTGCGGGTTCCATTAGCAACTCGATTTTTCCAAGTCCGACAGCTTCCATTTGCTCACCAAACTTAGTTACACCCAAAATGTTGACTGTTACTGTCACTAAATGCTCTTCTCCTTTCTTCCAATGAGTTTTAGTTTTCACCTGCAACCTGACTGAAGCAACCTGGCACTTCCCTGGGCCATGGTCCTACTCCCAGTAAAGATTGTGGCTGTATGCCTTGAGTGAGACTCGAGGGCATGTCTTGCCTCCACTTACATGTCTGTAAAATTAGGGACCCAATTTCGTCCCTGGGATCATCAACCCCCATTTCTCACCTTACTTCCTTCCACCGCAGACTTTCCCCATCTTCCTTCTTTTAGTGACAGCAATACATAAAGCGCGATTTTCTTGTGCAAAATTAAAAACCACACAGTGAGGTACCGCAGTCCTGGTTCGGCGAAGATGAATAGTTAACATTTGGCAATCACTATGTGCCTGATACTGCTCTAATCGTGTTAGACTCATGTAACCCTCCAAAACACTCCTATTTTACATTTTGCAGATTTTACGGGAGAAATTGAGACACAGAAGTTAAGTACCTTCCCCAAGGTCACATGACTACTCAGGTTGGGGGTGGGGCCTAGGATTTGATCCCAGGCAGTCTGGATTCCCACAAACCCTTATTCTAATTATCAGAAAATAAAGGTAGAAGTCAAGCTTGGAGAAGGGGTGTGACACTGTAAATGTTGTTTTGACCAAAATAAACAAGGTTTCTGTTCTTGTGAAATGTATCTTCTAGTCAGGGACAGTGTTGCCCACCACCTTTAAGGACTAGGATGACTGTTGACCTGCAGTTATTGTATCTCCATTCCAGACAGCAGGGTGGAAGAAGGTTAAGGAGAAGGAAGATTTTTCAGAAAATTCGCATAGCACAGGGCTTTCAAATCACTTAAAGCTTAGACTTAAAGCTTACAAATCATTGACTTAAAGCTTAATGGCCATACCTAGCTGCAAGGGAGGCTCAGAAGACATAATCAGACAGCTAAGGGTGACTAGTGCAGATGGAGCACCTGGCTATAGTACAGCAGCTAGCACTCTGTGCCACAGGCTGTAAGGAAAGATTAGAGGAGTTTCAGTTTAAAGCAAGAATAATCACAATAAAATTTCTTACTCCTTTACAAACACATATGAAAGACATACAAGGAGTTTGTAATGATCTTAAGCTAAAAGGACAGAAAAAGTGGAAAGAACCATTGACTATAGACTGAAACTTTATGTTAGATGCAAGGAAGATTTTAAGGCAACTAAGAGATCAGGGTTCTAGAGTCTATGATGTATGTGTTGTGACTAATTATTTTCCATTTTGGGTATCTTATGAGCTGTTTTAATGAAATTGGATTTGTGTGTAAGTTATATTGTACTTATTTTTCTGGGCAGACAGTCTATAGTTGTCATAGTCTCAAAGACATCTATTAATAAAATGTGAAAAATTTCTATTATGCCTGATTTGATGTGGAACAACTTGACTACAATCTCAATCTCAGCTACAAAGAATATAATCTTGGCCGAGCACAGTGGCTCACACCTGTAATCCTAGCTCTTTGGGAGGCCAACACGGGAGGATCACTTGAGGCCAGGAGTTTGAGGTTGCAGTGAGCTGTGATCATACCACTGCCCTCTAGCCTTGGCAACAGGGGAGACCCTATCTCAAAAAACAAAAAAGTGTAATCTGGACTTTTCAGTAAGTTGGGCATTTGATGGTGCTCATACTTATATTTTAGTAAACTAACCAGTCTTCTGTCTCTTTCCACTCTTCTGACTTATTCTCTTGCCTTCTCTCTTCTTGCAGCTTGTGAATTTGTTTCTGCCAATTGAGTCTGTTGAGATGAGAATGCTAATTTATTAGAGATGATGCTCTGAAAAAAACCAGAAAGGTGTTAGCTTCTCATACCACCAGGGCAGATAATACTCACTGGACAGGTCAGTTCAGGCCCCAAATGTCTGCTGTGATTACTGTGGCAAACATCAGAGCATTTTATGAGACAAGTTCTAGGAAGGGCCTGCAGTGTTAAGAGAGACTAGAAGCTTCCTTTTGCCTTCCTGGGCTGTTTACTATTCTCCACTGTAGAATGGTTTATTTGCTTCCAGTTCTGCTCGTCTAGATACTATAGAAATCTGAAATCTTGGTGCCTGTGGCTCAAAGGAGTAGAGCGCTGCCCCATATGCCGGAAGTGGTGGGTTCAAACCCAGCCCAGGCCAGAAACTGCCAAAAAAAAAAAAAGAAATCTGAAATCTTTCTTAGACCACTGCTAGTACCTCCTCAGATCGCCTCTAAGTGGGAGTGGAAGAGCCTTGATCTCTGGAAGTGTAGGTTTTCTAAAGCAGATGTCTGCTCTGCTTCCAGCTCCAACAACTATAGCAACATGTGGTCTGTACTTAACTAGTTTCATAGGAGAGCTACCCTCTACACTTGCCCTGAAAATAAACTCACGGCAAAATCCACCTTGGTACAAGATAGGTATAAATAAATGCTTTGGAGTGGTTCCCGCCTCCCCTCTCCCCCCCACAACACACCAATGCTCCTTTCCCCTGGGTATTGACCTGTTTCTCTGTTTCCACTTCGTTGGAGGATTTGTGTGATATCTTAGTGCTTTTAAGATGGGCCAACTTCTCTCTTAAAAGAGACTCTTTGGCCAAGTTGCCTTACTGACTTTAGAACCATTTTTCTTGCAACAGTTTAACACATTCTTTCCGGGTTCTTCTAATAGCCTTTTGACAGCTACTTTCTCAAATCAAGCAGACATCAAAAAGGCAGCAGTGGAGGAGGAGGAGGAATTATATTAAACTTGACAGCAGGGAAAAGTTTGAAGAAGTCTTTTGAACCAGGTTTGTACCCTAAAAACCAAGCTCATAGATTTTAGGACATGATCTTTTTCTTATGCTATATCACTTTATTGTTATAACAAGTAAATTTTTATCCTCACAGCAAGGAGTCCACCCTGAATTCACTCTAGAAGTTTTCTATCAGAAGAGATTAAGACAACAATCTAGATGAGAGGAAGGCCCAGAAAACTTGTCTTAACAGCTGGTTTGAGCCGGGCCGGGTGGCTCACACCTGTAATCCTAACTTAACTCTGGGAGGCTGAGGCAGGTGGATTGCCTGAGCTCAGGAGTTTGAGACCAGCTACAGCAAGACCCCATCTCTAAAAATAGCCTGGCGATGTAATAGGAGCCTGTAGTTTCAGCTACTTGGGAAGCTGAGGCAAGAGGATGACTTGAGCCCAAGAGTTTAAGGTTGCTGTGAGCTATGATGCTGCAGCACTCTACTGAGGGTGACAAAGTGAGACTCTGTCTCAAAAAAAAAGAAAAAAGAAAAAAGATAGATTTGGCTAGGCACAGTGGCTCATGTCTGCAGATCTCAGCACTTTGGAGGCTGAAGCAGCAGAATTTCTTGAACTCAGGATTTCAAGACCAGCCTGGGCAACATAGTGAGATCCCATCTCTAAAAAAAAATTTTTTTTTAATTAGCCAGATATGGTGACATGTACCTGTAGTCTCAGCTATTTATGAGGCTGAGGCTGGAAGATCACTTGAGCCCAGGAATTTGAGGCTGCTGTGAGCTATGATGACACTACTGCACGCCAGTTGGGCACAAAGAGAGAAACACTGTCTCTTAGAAGAAGCAAAAGAGAGAGAAAGAGAGCCTGGAGAACATTTAGGAGATTAGAAGTGGGGTCAGATAGGGTGACAGGAGAGAGAGAGAGAGGTTTGTATAGAAAGCATACTAAAACAACAACTTTTGAGTGCATTTTATTGGGACTAGGACCTTGGGTCCTCTGCTGAGTGGGTCTGGCTGCTGTAGGGTGCTTGTGTGATGAACCCAGTTAAGTGATGCCACAAACCCCACGAGCTGTTTCTCTTCCGTTGTACCACACAGATGAAATAGAACACTCCAATGGGGGAAAAAAAATCTGGTTATGTAATCAATGCTCTTTTCAGGAGAGGCAGTGCTTTTCTGAGACCATAGGAGCAACCAAAGCCATAGTGTCCAAGCCAGGCCAGCCTTGTTCTTTGCAGCCATAGTGCTAGCTCAGAGAGCCAAAGAGTTGAGAACTCAGTGGCTGCTCTGCCTTGACCATATGGCCAAACTCTGCTTATTCTTTAAGCTTTATCTCAACCAGAGCCTCCTCTGTAAGCCTTCTCTGATTTATTCAGTTCCCTGTGCAAATCCTTACTATAGAACAATATTTATTAGATTATATTGTAATTGTTTACTTGTCAGATACCCCACATTAAACTAGGTACTTCCTTAGGAAAGAGCTATTTATTTATTTATATTTGTATTCCTAGCACTAAGTATAGGGTCTGGCTTGTCGCAATCTCAATCTATTTTTCTCAAATGAATGAATTAAAACAATCACAATTTGAGAACAGTTTACAATTATTACTTAGATTTTAGTATTTTCTCTTTTCTCTTATGCTTCTGCTTCTAGTTTGTATTCTTCTGTAGCATTCTTAAAAAAAAAAAAAACAGGGCAGCACCTGTGGCTCAAAGGAGTAGGGCACTGGCCCCACATGGCAGAAGTGGCAGGTTCAAACCCAGCCCCGGCCAAAAGAAAAAACAATGTTTTATGGTATTCATGAGTTTGGGTCAGGAAATCAGGCCAGAGTGGGATGATGGGCACCTGGCTGAGGCTGCTCCCCTGGGGACAAATGTCTGAAGTGTCAATTCCGGCTATCAGCCTGGTTCTTCTGCTCTTCTGCATATCAGATCCTGCGAGACTGGGAGTCCCTGATAACTTGCATGTCAGGCATCTGATCAGCGAAGGCTGGCGCATCTGGGCCTGTTTAGGAAGGTAGTCTCAGCAGTCAGACTTCCTAAAGAACACATGTATCTGGTCCCAGTGAGTTTCACTTCTCCAGTAAACACATCAATCTAAAAACATAGAGGAGGAAGGGAAGGTGTGGTGAAGCACATTCCTTCAATTTGAGGGAAAAAGCCCAAAACCTCAAAACCAGTTTCTTCATTGTTGTATATTTCATCCATATCATCACTTTACAGTGGATTATGCTAAAATTACAGTAGCTTAATCTGTCTTATGCACTATTTGACATCCAAAGAACCCTTTCTCTGCTTGGCCTCTGAGTTTTTTAGAAGCTAGAAAGAACAAAGATTTCTGCAGGTGCTTTCAGAAACAAATTTGCCATGAGGTAAGTCTATTTTGTGATGTCAAATTATATTTTATATATACAGGGTGTACAAAAAATTTATGTGCAATTTAAACTAGGTTTACATTGTAAACTGCACGTAAACTTTGCGGACATCCTGTGTGTGTGTATGTGTGTGTGTGTATTTGACTTATGTTTTTAAAAATAATACACATTACCTCAAATTAAGAAGAGTAATAGGGGAAATTTCCTAAAAACTACACGCAAAGAATATCACATTTTTCTAGTGATCACTTTGACAGAGCAACTTAGAATCTATGGTTTTAGCAAATGAGGAGACATGTAAAATGAAACCAGTACACAAAGCAGGATTTTAAATGTGATCACCGCTGCTGCTTTCAACTAGCAGTTACCACGTGAATGTGGACTTCAAATTGCTTTATAAGCATAAACCAATACCCATAAAAATCCCAGGATATGGTGATCTGAAAGTCCCTGGAGAAGCCCTCCGCTGAGACCAAAGACTCGCCTGACCCCTTCCTGTAAGGATTTTCCCTTCTCCCAGGAAGTAGATGGAACGAGCAGCCTATTTGCCGTTGCTGTTTTTGAAGCAAGATTTGCCAAGGTCTGTGTGTCCTTCCCCCGGAGCATCAGGGGAGGAGTTCACAACATCTGCAAACTCTGCCTAGTGCTCTTTTGGAGAGAACTCATGTTTGGCTGGCATTTTAAGTTTCTATAAAGGAATAGGTAAAAACCTCCCTCAGGGTCCTCAATGAGGTAAGAGAGGAGTGATTAGGTAGCAGTTGTGATTAAGTATTTGTACAGGGGAAAGGCTTAAATGGGATCAGAAAAATACACATTCCCTGCTGAAATCCTAATAGTGCCTGGACTGAAGACCAAACAATCCCAAACTGAGCAACGAGGCTGTGAGGCCCAGGATAATTTGGATAATTAATTATAATTAAGAAGTAATGAATAATGATTTAGATAATTGATAGCCAACTACCTTCAGGCTGGGGGCTGGAAGCGGTGCTTTGCTGAGCCATAATGGAGCCTGAGGCAAAGGAAAAATAAGTAATACTTATCCTGTATTTATTTAAATCATTGATATCTTGTTCATTATAGATGTTTATGTACTTTTTAACGATTGTGTCAACCTATAATTTATCATGATGACTGGGTGTTTTTGGTGCCACTTAAATGTGGGGCCCATGGCAGGCACCTCACTCTCTCCCTGGTTCAGGCCCTGTGCCCAGAAGCAGTGTGAGGCTATCTGGATATCACTTGGCCTGCCCTTGAGAAGGAACAAAGACAGAACCAAATCTGGGACTAGTTTCTGACTCTTGGTATCTTGACTTTTCCAAATTGTTGAGGTCAAAAAAATCAAATTCCAGCCTGGGCCAGAGAGTGGAGGACCCCAGTGTCCTGTGGGTACTTATTGCCCAATTTTATGGATGGAAAACCAGTCTGCAGTGTGAGGGGCAGACATGCCTTGGACGGGAAATACAGAATGTGGTCAAGGAGGACTTGAACCCAGACTGGACTGAAAGTTTTAAGCGGTGGCACCCGGAGACAGGCTGCAGGGGAGCAGAGAAGTTTTGGCAGCTAAAAGGGACAGGGACCTGCCTGGGCAGGGCAAAGGTGGCATCTTTTACAAGGGGCCATCTGGAGCGAGCAAATTCCACAGCTCGCCCACAAAATTAGGGGGTTTTGGCTCAAACTTCTCAGAGGGTGGGCTAGCCAGATCCTTTGTGTCTTTTTCTTACAAGAAGAGGCGGAGGAGGAGGGGAAAGGGTCTGCCCGTGGCTGTGTTAGGCCCCCCACCAAATGGACAGATTCCACCCACCGTGTGCCCTGCTGCTGGGCTCCAACACATTGACCACTCACTGTGTTTCCACCACTCCCCAGTGAAAAAGAAAAATAATGTCTTTTTTCTTTATTAACCTAACAGCCAGTTAAAAGTAATGACAAAGTATGATCTATTAACCGTTAGTAATTTTTATCCCCTTTTTCCTCTTACAGAATAATATATATTCACTGTAGTGAAATTAGAAAATACACATAAACAAGAGAAAAAGAAATCAAAATCCCATCCCAAGAGCTTAAGACCTACCTGCAATTAGCATTTTCTGCATATTTCTCTATGCTTTATTTTAATAAAAGTAAATTACATGCATATGATATTAAAACAAGACTATGCTACCCATGAGGTTTTTGTAATTTGGTTTCTTTAACAATATACCTCAAACAACTTTCTCTGTCATTGCTCTTTTGTGGAGTAATTTGTAACGGCTTGGTAATATGTATCCATCCATTCACGAATATTTATGTATCTCCAGCCAGGGAGCGAGGCACTGGAGACACCTCAGTTAACAAAAAAGAATGTGGCTCTCTGGGGTTGACATTTAAGTAAAAGGAGACTTTCAAAAATAAAAACAAAAACAAAATGAACAAATGTGGTCAGTTAATGGGGGCACTATTAAGAAATGGTCAGGGGTCTTCTCTAATAAGGGACTATTATGAGCTGAATTGCGTTCCCCCCCCCCAAAAAAATTTATATATCGAAGGCCTAACTCCCACTACCTCAGGCTATAGCTGTATTCAGAGACAGGGTCTTTACAAAGGTAATAAAGTTAAAATGAGATCATTAGGCAGGTTTGATGCTTTGATATCAGAGGTATCCGCCTAAGAAGAGGAAATCTGGACACAAACACATAGAGGGAAGATCACGCGGGGAGAAGATGGGCATCTCCAAGCCAAGGAGAGAGGCTGGAGCGGATCCTTCCCGCATGGCTCTCAGAGGAATCCAAGCCTGCGGGCACCTTGGTCTTGGATTTTTAGTCTCCAGAACTGTGAGAAAATAAATTTCTGTTAAGTTACACAGTCTGTGGTCCTCTGTTATGGCACTGCAAGCAGATTAATAGGGGACATAGGAAGGGGTCTGAACAAAGCAGGAGGGTGCAAGCCCTGTGCATCCAGAGAAAACAGAATTGGGAGTTTGCCTTAGAGGAAGGCCAAGGGCCAGCCAGGAGGGTGCTGAGGGGAGAAGGGTTGGAGGGGGGGCCAGAAGAGGCGGCAGGGGACCACTAGGTCCTAAAGTGCCCACAGGCCTTGGAAAGGACTTGAGAGTATATTCTGGGGGGAACAGGAAACACCGGAAAGCCACTGGGCCTGACATCTCACGGGGACTCTTGGCTCCTATGTGAAGCCTAGGCTAGATGTAGCAAAAAGTTTGTAAACATCTTATTAATCAATCGCGTCTTTATTAGTGCTGCTTAAGGGTTTGGGGTGATAGGCAGAGGCCTCTGAGGCACTGACCCCAAGTCCTAAGCCCTCTTCCATTCTGTCAGCACCCCCCCCCGGCCATCCTCCTCCCAAGGTGCTCCCGTGAGTCCTCACCACCACTCAGTGGGCTCTCTCTTCCCCCACCTCGGGGCCAGCCAGCGGCTGTCCCTTTCCCTGCCTTCATCTGCTGCTTCTCTGCGTGCTCACTCCCAGGGCCCCATCCTTAAGCCTTCTGAGCTCCTTGGCACCCACTGCCATCTGCTGAGATACCACTGCTCACTCACTCCTCACCCCCACTCCTGGTTCCTTTTAGGGAATGTGAAAATGTGACCCCCTCTGGTACCTACAAATGCAATTTCAGGGAAGCAGACAATCTGTCAGTTTGGGAGTGAAATCCTGAGCCCTCAGCCTGGTTTGGAAACTGCCATCAAGTCAGAGGCAATGGCTTTGTGGGGAATAATGCAGCCAAGGGTCAGGCCCACCCCAGCCAGTGCGCTCTTTTTGGGGCCTTTGATAGTGTCCAAACCCCTCTTTGCTACTGCAGGTTTCCCTCCAGTGGAGAGAGTCTTCATCAGTAACGTCCTTTCCGGGGGCAGGTGCTTATTTCTGCTTTCTTTTGCTCAAAAGAAAATAAAACACATCCTCCCCCTATGCCCACCCCAAGGCCTGCCAACTCTATCAACATACACCTGTCCTTCTGCTTTAGGCCACTTTTCTCTGTTATTCCTTGAAAACAAGATATCAAACTCAGGGAATGGGAAAAAGAAAAAAAAACACACACAGAATGCCCTTAGTGTGCCAGCCCAGGCTCTTGGGCTGATCTGTTCACTTGACCTCAGAAGAAAGTTGGCATTAAAAAGACAGGCAGTGGGACCTTTCTAAATAAGCCCAACCTTCCAAAGTGCAAACGCCCTGGGACTGAGAAGGGCCCACTGACAAGGGCCTCAGGGCCACCAGGTTACACCCACAATTGCAGAGAAGCACTGGCAGGCTTCAAGAAAGAAGACGCACCCTCTAACTTTATCTCCCCTTCTCATTATTGGACCTCGTCCCTCATGAACAATGAACCAATATGTTTGGTAAATCCCCTAACAACTCCCTTTATCACCTGAGGAATGGCATAATTATACTGAACTGAATGTCTGTGTACATGTCTGCACCAGAATTGTTTACTTGTTAAGTATTAACATTTAAAACATACCACAAATCTTATAACCCTATTTTGGCATATCTTTTTCGTCTTCTTTTTCATTTTTGTTTAGTATGGCAGTAGCCTTTGCCTTTCTTGACCTCTGAAAGGCCCTATGAAAACCTGAAACCCAGGCAAGGTGACAAAGTCTGGTCATTCAGTGCTAAGGGCCTCCTCATGTTACTTCTCTACTTAGAAAAAGAAAATGTTGCTGCAGAACACCCAGAGTCACAAATATTCATCCCAGACATGTCAGTTTCCAAATTCTTAAATTTTTACTTTAATCTAGCCATCTGGGAACTTCCCAGACTAGAAATATCTAGGCAGAACTAAAACAAAATCTGCAGTGTGACCCCATATCCTCCAGGTTGGGTGAGAACTCAATGTGTCCCTGGGCCGAAGCAAGCCGGGGAAGTGATTTTTACCCCACACAGTCATCTCCAGATCAAATAGAAGGTGAGTGAAAGGTTGCACATGTCTTGTTGCACAGCTTACCAGATTCTCGTGCTTATTTTCTCAAGCAGTCCTACCCTGCCTTGTTAAGAATGTTTGCGAAACTATCGTCTTTGTAACTGCCTCTGCTAACTAGTAACTAACATACCCATATGTTCAGTATGGAAGTGACAGCATAAAACTTTGCAGCAACACTTGTCCTCTGTAATAATACTGTCATCTTGAGTTTAAGAGCTCATGGCATGGTCTGTATGTAGTTTTAAATTCCCCAGTGATGCCAAATATATTTATGTCAACAGATACTGTTCCAAAATACTGGAGTTCAATTTAGCTGAATACCAAAGGACTGACTCAAATTACTCTGAGGGAAATAAATATATCTTTAATTAACTACTATGACAAAACATTGAAAACTCAGAAAATCTGTATTACAAAGAGTTAGAAAGTAGTAAAGTAAGAAATTTCCAAAAGGCCACTAAATTTCATGTTTTCTTTCATTATGTTATTGTATATCCTTTTTATTCACATTTTTTATCAGCCATATGTGAAAATGCTGTTTTCACTAATTCACGATAGCACCTAAATAATTACTAATGCTAAATCACTGTTGTTAGAAATATAGAAATATGTCTTATACCGTAGAACTAGTCAGTATAGTGAAATACTAATAACGGTAATGATAATCTCCAAAGTAATATCTAATTTTGAGGACTTAGTGTGAGCTGGGAGCTTTTCTAAGTACTTTTGTGTGTTGTCTTATATAAACTTCTCCTTCTCCTATCTTCTAGGAGATAGGTAAAATAATTTGCTAATTCATACCCTAGTGATCATAATGGCCAAAATTTTTATTGAAAACTCACTAGGTGCCAGGAGCTATTCTTTTTTTTTTTTTTTTGGTTGCAGCTGTCATTGTTGTTTGGCGGGCCCGGGCTGGTTTCGAACCCGCCAGCTCAGGTGTACATGGCTGGAGCCTTAGCCCGTTGAGCCACAGGCGCCGAGCCTAAAATTAAGTTAGGCAGCTGATTTTTTTTTTTTTTTTTTGCAGTTTTTGGCCGGGGCTGGGTTTGAACCCGCCACCTCTGGCATATGGGGCCAGTGCCCTACTCACTGAGCCACAGGCACCGCCCGCCAGGAGCTATTCTTAGTGTGGTATGTGTATTAACTTATCCATTCCTCACAACTTCCCACAAGGCAGGGCTCTCCTTATTCCCTGTTGAAGTGACCTACCCAAGGCCACAGAGCTGCCAAGTGACAGAGTGAAAGCACCCAAACTCAGGCAGTCTGGCTCTAAGCTCAATCTCTTCCTTGCTAAATGGCTGCTCAACTCTAGCTACATTTTCTTTGAGACTTGCATGTGCCAAGCATTGTCTCATAGGACCTACATGTGTTAATTCAATTATTTATCCAAAAGGAGCTCATGGTTTTTCTCATTTTTCAAATGAGGAAAGTAAAGTAGAAGCCAGCTGAGGTTGAAAACCTGGTGTGGCCTGAATCCCAAGCTCATACTCTTTCTCCTTATTGCACAGGAAAAGTTGGTGTGGCTTCTAAAGGTGCAGAGCAACTCAGACTGATAATCCAATTAATCGGGTCATGATGTGGAAGAAACACCTGCCAACATACCATGCCACATATTAAACACAGACACAGGAGTGGAGAACGAGATGGTGTCCTTTGTTGGTCTCCTCACACCTTCCAGGATGCTGACCCCAGAAAAGGACATTAAAGAAGGGCAGGGCAAGCTGCCATCTTTGCCATCTTCGGCAAAGCAGCCCTGGAAGGCATCCATTGGTCTTGATTGTAGCATATCCAACTCTTTATTGGGCTTGCTCAAGTTGGAAGACATGTGGTCAGAATCTGTCTTCATGGATGTCCTCACTTTTTAGTTATTTGGCCAATGCTTTGCAAAAGCCCAGGGACAGGCAGGCAGTACAAGCTCAAGAGAAAATATAAGTGCAAAGTGAAAACCAGCTTGTAGTTTTTCCTGCTATTCATTTTGAATTTCCTCTTCCTCACCATTGAGCTTTGTTTAAGAATTACTTAGGTACTAAGTTGCAGTAATTCCTATTTTCTTAAATTTCATCAATTTCAATTAATTACTTTTTGACATACGTTCAAAACCTCAGCTTTTGACAGTGACCTTTCAAAAGTTTGGAGGTAGTGTCAGCCCACCCTGGAGCACACTGTACAACAGATGTGTTTCCCCTATAAAAAGGGATTCGTTTTTCTGAGTTGTGAACACAGTCATCACTTTCCTATGTTTCCTCAGAAATGAATCCCTTCATACAATAAACTACTGTCATTTTTAATTCCTGAAGTCGCAGCAGTCTGTAACACTATTGAATCACAATACTTGAGTCCTCAGCCAGGGTTTGTTGTCCATGGTGCCACCTAGGATTACTCAGTACACAAACACACGACCTTACTCAGCTCCGGGCCAGAACTGACCACTGCAGCAAAGATTTTAGCTATGGGAACTATTGTGCTTTGATTTATCCTCCCATGCTCCATCTACAACCCTTTACCTTTTTGTAGGTTTTAGCGCAATGACTTTTAATTTATTTTCCCTGCTATCTGAACAGACAATGCAAGCTAGTATATCTACTTCTGCGAACAAGACAGAAATCAATTGTTAGCATATCTGAAATAGATTCAATTTAATTAATTCGTTTAAATTTATGTTTTTCCAGAACATTTTTGCTGTGGGATAAGTTCTGTTTATTTGGTCACAGGGTTAGTGTTGTTTCTCTTACTTGAAAATTATAAAGAAGAGCTGGAGTTTATAGATAGGACTCGGATCAGTGTCTGTCTTGGTTGGTCAGATACTTGGGTGAGCCAGCATAGGTTTTGAATGTAGCTACAAAAGTTGCTATCAGATCCAAAATTATAATAGAAAAAAAGTCTGGGGAAGTGGTCTTTGACTTGCCTTACTGGTTTAGTGCAGACATATTCTAAAGATCAAATGAAACGCTCCAAGCCTTTGCACCTAACCAGGACTTTGGTTTGCAAATTTATTAAGTATATCTAGCAAAGTTCTACTCATAGTTTTCTCTTTGCTGACTTTGATGCTCTAAACAAAACACAGAAGGTAGCTAAATTCCCTGATACTTCCTTTTTTCTACCTTTTCCTTTTATACATGCCACATTTTCTGTATAATGACTTGATAAGCAGAGGGAAAAAAATCCACAATAATAATCACATAGTGAAAAGTTACCTGGCACATAGTGGATGTTCAGTAAATTTTGTTGATTTGAAATAAAATATATTTGAAGATATGCATTGTAAAGGTTAAGGCTTGTCCCTTGATTTTAAAAGCAATACATACAGCTTAAGGACATAATCAAGTCCATAAACAAATGTCAATGCACAAATATTAATTATAGAGCTTTAGCAATGAAAAAACTGAAGCAATCTAAATATTCAATAATGAGAATTATAAAATAAATGGTATATCCACAGGAAATATTATGCAAAAATTTAAACTATATGACAAATTTTAGAGACATGAGAAAATGCTATGACATAATGTCAAATTTATAAACTAAAGGGTACACTAAATTGTATTTCAGTGTAAATTCAGCTCTGTATGGAAATATCACACAGAAAAAGGAATGGAAATGGAATACTTAAAATATTAATAATGTTTCCAAGTAGTGAGACTATTGGGGAATTTTTTTGTTTCTTATCCATATTTCAAAATTTGTCTAAAAATAAGGATGTATTATTTTGATAATTAGAAAAAACTTAATAATTAGAATATCATTTCTATGGAAAACATCTATTCATATAGCAGCTCAAAATCAATGCAAAGTTTATGCATTTCTGATCTAAACTAAGCCCATCAGGTGGCTTTGAGTATAATCCAAGGAGAGTCACACAATCCCTGTAGGTAATTTATTATAAAGTATACCAATCAGACATTCTCAATCTTACCTTCAGTTCTCTAGTTTCAATTTGAATCCACTATAGGACTTTGTCAGAATAAGTACACTCATGTCATGTTCTAAAATCTCTTTCTTTTACTAAAGAGCATATTTCTTTAATCTTTTCCATCTGGTATTTTCTTATTCTATTTTATGTGTCATTATCTCAGATTCTCGGGTTGCCAATTCTCCTGTTTGTTTCCCGACTCCCTTGTGTGGATCATTTCCTCACATGGTCTGCAGTGGGTTTCATTCCATTCAGGACCCATTTGGATACTAATTTCTGGACTTAGGATTCTCATACTGTGTGGGCAGTGTAAAAATTCAGATCTTATAACTTTGCAAAGTGCCCAGGGCACAAGCTTCCTTGAGGCCAGGAATGCAGTATGTCTAAGTGCTTTTTTCATAAAGGGATCAGCCCTGCTGGGCTTCTGCTTTTAGGCAGAAGTCTTGGTTCCAGCCACCTGCCTCAGAAGTGAGTCTTCAGTCATGGCCTTCATCTTTGCATGGTGCCAAAACGCCAGTCTGAGCCTCTAGGCCCTATGCCTGGGCACGATGCCCCGTGGACTTCTTTGCTCTACTTTTGACTTCTACCTTTTGCTCTGATGCCTAGGTATTCCCTTTTGAAGAAAGAGTTCTGTGGAACTTTGGAGTAGGAAGAGTCGCCTCAGCTGTATTTAAAGTCCTCAGGAAGTTTCCCACTCAAGAGCATCACAGCCTGTTGTTGCAGACCCAGTGTGTGCTCCCCTTATTGAGGACAGCGACGAGAGATTAGTCAATAACAACTGTTACACTCTGTTAGAGTCTAACTGTTGGAGTGTGTCCAACCTTTTTGTTTTTCTGCCACACATTGGAAGAAGAAGAGTTGTCCTAGGCCATACATTAAAAACACAAACACTTCGCTAGGCACAGTGGCTCACACCTGTAATGCTAGCACTCTGGGAGGCTGAGGCAGGTGGATTGCCTGAGCTCAGGAGTTTGAGACCAGCCTAACCAAGAGCGAGACCCCATCTCTAAAAATAGCCAGGTGTTGGGGTAGACACCTGTAAACCCAGTTACTTGGGAGACTGAGGCGAAAGAATCACTTGAACCCAGGAATTGGAAGTTGCTGTGAGATGTGATGCCACAGCACTCTACCAAGGGTGACAAAGTAAGACTCTGTCTCCATCACTTCTCGGCCTTTTGGCTAAGATCAAGCATAGTATCTATTCTTTTCAGTTTAATATCTGATACATCCTCCAACCGAGGACAATATATTAAATGGATTTTTGGAGCAGTGAGTTGGAATAGGAGCTTGCTCCATCCTCTCCATGCATCGACTTGGTATTGCAGTACTTCCATGAATGGTGCACCCACCCATAGGGGTTAAAAAAAAAAAAACCCCACGAACACAAACAAAAGCACATGAGCCAAAGAAAAATGGTCTTGTGCATAATTTTTGTGGTATCTAACAACACAGATAAGCAAAATAGGCCTCTAATAATCTACATGTGGCCCGTGGGCTGCAGATTGCCCTGCCTGTATGATAACCTGACCCTTACTTCCTTGAATTCTTTTTTTTGCAGTTTTTGGCCGGGGCTGGGTTTGAACCCACCACCTCAAGTATATGGGACCAGCACCCTACTCCTTTGAGCCACAGGCGCCACCCTCCTTGAATTCTTTATTAGATAGAGATTATTTAAGAACATCATCTTCCATGTATCTTGAGCTGGGCAAAAATGCTAAGGAGTTAAAGAAGTTACTCTGCCCTGGATTCATGACCTTCTTAGGTACCATCTGAAGATAGCTTCAATCCCAAACCATTAACACATTAACTCTTAAAAGTAGATGCTATGCTTCCTAATCACAACCAGAAAGTGATATTTATTTTCTTCTGCCTCTTTTACTAGAGTCTTCCTATGATTAATTCCAAAGTTGTGTTTCACCCAAATGAAATGTAATTTGTGAAGCGTGTGCTGTAATTGCCCAGTTGCCATAATTGGAAAAGGAACTGGACTTCTTTCCTCATCACAAGATCTGTCCTAAGCCTACAAAACAGTCCAATAAAGGAAAAGTGAACCCTGCCTTAATGGGCCATCCCTACACTATGCTGCTTCTCGGGCCAGTGGCTGCTCTTGCTACCGAGATCTTGGCATGTGTACTCACTTTGTCCTTAGTGGCGGTGAAAAAATTTAAGGGGGATTAGATACAAATAAACACAACCTAGGAACAATTAATTGGTAGGTTCTGATTTTTAACTATAGCCAAATGAATTTTCTTCAATTTTGTGATGCCTTGAAGAAAGTAATGGTAAAAATTATATATATTTTTAAACATAAAATTGGTTCACTGGCATGTGGGACATTACCAAGATTTTTGTAAACTTTATCATCACCTCATTTACCTTAAGAAAGTCCTTTGAGGAAAGGAAAGAATTATTGGTACACTCATTTTACTGCAGAAGCTGACTGGTGCTGGAACCAGGGTAGGAACCAGGGTCACACATCATAGGACCCTGTCCACTTGATGAACTTGGGCATCTAGGTTAGCATGGATGCAAATATCCTTGACTCAAGTTTTCCTTTTGCAGCCATGGTCTTGATTCAGTGGTTCTCTCTAACCTTGATGGGTCTAACGTTTGGTTCTGATTCCTCCATATCTGAGCTCCACCCATGATGAAATTCTCGCCCATACCACACTGCCTTGCCACCATAAATCTTTCATTGTTCCAGAAACGAGGCAACCACAGGCTTCCACATTTGCCAACTGTGCATTTATCACTCTGGCTTATGTTGACCATTGGCCATAATCTTGTAAGTCATAAGAGATGAACCAGTGTGATTCATGCAGTGACAGGAGGAAAGACTGTGACAGATCTTCGGAAAGACAAACATTACTTCATAGCTTACTTGTGATGGGAAAATAATCTGACATGCAAAAGGCATCTGAATTTATTAGGTTGATGTAGCTCTAATGTAACTACTAATACATGGGCTTTTTCTCACAGTCTGATAACAGCTTTATTGCATGTTAGTCCTTGTCATTTATCACTTCCTAAGGCTATAAACACTGAAAAGACCATGTTATTCCTGGACTGGATGACTTAAGTTTGTGATTTATTTGAGCAGAAATGTGCCCTCTGACCATGGGTCTTCAGTTTATGGTCACAGCTGGTTTGACAGTAAATTAAGAGAGTGCTTAGGAAAACTGAGCTACTTCCCTAAATTAGACTGTCTAATGTGGTTATTTAATTTAGGCCAAAACTCCACTTAAGTTTTGATTTTTTGCCCCGCAAATATACAAAAGTGAGACAGATAAGTCAAAAAGGCTAACTAGGTCGCTAAAAGGCCATGGAGTCTCTTCGTGTTGCTTCAGCCCTGATCAGAAGGATTTGTCCAGGGTCACACTAAGGTATGTGAGAACTAGGAGGCACCAGGCAACAAGTCTATGGCACAAAGATGAAGCAGCTGCGTTGGCAATGGGAAGCAGAGGCCACGGGGAGAGGGGCCTGGCACAGCAGTCTTCCCCACGCCTGCGCACAGTGGCCAGGCACAGCCTCCATCCAAAGAGAACAGAAGCAAAGCAGATCTTCCAGGTCATGGATGGGGATAGTTGGCAAGTAATGCTGGTAAGAGTGGTCTGGAATAGACTAAAGGGGAGAGCAATCCAGCTTGGCAGAAAAAATGACTCTGAGTGGGATTCTTGATTTAGCTCCTCAAAGTTCTAAACCTGTATGTAGTACCCAGCAGATAGGTCCAATCTGGTTTTAAATGAAAAGGACTAGGACTGGTTGAGGCCAGCACAATGGCTGTTAGGAGAAAAGGTGGGAACTTGGGAGTTTGGCACTTACTGGCTCTTATTTGAGAATTTCATAAAAAATCCTGAGCAGACACAATGTGCAGAGATGAGAGGCATCAACAGAGACAGACTCTAACAAGGAGGAGATAAAAAGAGAAAACTCTGAACACCTCTGACTCGCATTTCTCCTAGCATTTGAACCTTGTAAAATCTCGATGTCCCAGGACAATCCTCAAAAAATATAATTTAGTTTCCATTTAATGGCCAACAAAGAGCTATCCATTGCTTGTACACACCATTTCTTTACATAAAAACCATTCTATTTTAGGGAAAATAGAAAGCACACTTAAAAGTAGAGACTTCTGCCTCTTCATTTTCTTTCTAGTCTCTCTTCTTCCCTTCTCTTCCTGAACAATCCATTCCTATAGCCATTCAGCAGGCAAAGCAAGGCATGTGTCTGGAGTGGTCACATGGAGTGTGGGGAGCCATGGCAGCCCCTGTGGGGCGCATGGTCTGAGCAGAGTGGAAGGTGGACCACTCCGAAAGGCAGCCTGGTGCGGTGGTCAGAGCCCCAGTGGAGCAAAAAGGCCTTGGGGAGGGTGGCTTGGTGTGGTAGGGGTGGGCGTTCTGGTCCAAGTAAGGTGAAGGGAATTACTAGATTTAGAGAAAAAAATATGTTGCCCGCCCCAATTAAATTTGAGTTTCAGATAAACGATGATACTTTTTTAGTACAAATCTTAACATGCAGTATGTGAAGTCTCTCTGACATTCAGGTTTAACTGGGAATCTTGTACATTGTCTTACAGCATCCCCAGAAGGCGACCTGGTACAGGGTTGTTGGAGCTCTTGTGAAGTAAGGAAGGCCATGAAGAAGAGGGAAGGTGGCCAGACAAGGATAAAGCAGAGCTGGAGCAGAGTAGGGAGAGGAGCTGGAGTGCAGTGGGGAGACCTCCGGCTTGGGAGGCGGGTGGAGGAGGTGGTATAAGATTCCTTCACCTTCTGGCCTGACAGATTACCACGGAGCAACAGAAGTGGATTCATTCACAGTTCGGGGGTGGGGCAGAGATCTGCAATCAAGGTATCTGCAGGGCGATGCTCCCTCAAAAGGCTCTGGGTGGGGGCAGGGAGGAAGACTTCCTTGCATCTTCCAGTTTCTGGTGGCTCTGGACACACCTGGGTTTATGGCTGCGTAACTTCAGTCTTAGTGCTTGGGCCTCACATGATCTTCTCCTCTTCTTTCTGTGTGTCTCTTATAGAGACACTTGTCATTGGATTTTGGGCTCACCCAAATAGATCAAGATTATTTCTTCTTGAGATATTTAACTCTATTACATCAGCAAAGCCCCCCTTTTCCAGATAAGGACAAGCATTCATAGGTTCTGGGGTAAGGCTGTGGACACATCTTTTGGGGAGCCACCATTCAAACCACTATGATTACAAATAGGGAATTGATTGAATAACAAAATATTTTAAAGATAACAGGAGATTGATTGCTCCTATTGAAGGTCAATATGGAAAGACACTGGATTGAAATTAGGGGTATCACTGTAAACTCATGGTTTTAACATAGATATATAGAGAAATATAGAAATTGTGTGTGTGTTATTTACTAGCTAGCAACATCCCAAGAGCAATAAACACATCTAGCACCTAGATCTTGGCTTCTAAATACCATTTTCCTCTAAAAGGAATCAGGTTTCCTGGGAGAAATAGCTGATTGCCGGACTGATACAAGGAAAGTTCAAGGCAAGCACAGAACATTCTGCTATACAATAAAGCAAACAGGTGTTCAAAGAATAAAAATGACATGTTAAAGGGATGCAGAAGCCAGCTTGAATAGGCTCCCCTTTGCCAATTCGGGGACATTTTGAGCATCAACATAAATGATTATAATAATGGATTATAATGGAATGAAGAAAATGAGGACCCGTGATTCCTCCCTATTTAAATGAATGACTGAATTGAAAGTTCAATTAGAAATGAGATGGTTTCATAGTTTCAAAGCATCGCCCCACAAAACATTTAACTATAAAGAGTAAAGAATAATTTTAAAGCAGAGAGGGCTGGAAGACACCACCTTAATCAAATGATGGAAGCTAACAGCAAATTTAAATCACAGATCACCTGGTAGGATGCCATGAGAACTCGGCATAAGTTCTGCATTTTCCTTGCCAAAGATTTAAAATAAACTTAAATGTGATTGCAAGGAAACATCAATTAAACCCCAAATTAAGGTCATTCTATAAAATAAAGGTCCTGTGTAGTCTTCAAAAGTGTTAAAACTATGAGGTCAGGAAAAGGCTGAATAACTATTCCCATATGTAGGAAACTAAGGAGATTCTTTTACTGTGAAATAGTTACTGGGACAATTGGCCAAACTTTAGTGCGGGACTGAGTATTATTAGTTAGTAGTAATGCATCAGTGTTAATTTCTGGATTTTGTTTGTTACACTATGTTTATGTAGGAGAGCGTCCTTATACAGGAAAACACATACAGAAATATTTGAGTGTGATGTGGCATTAGCCAACAAGCTACTCTTAAATGATTAAGGAAAGTAAAATTCTTTGAATAATAATTTCAGCTTTTCTGGCTCGGCGCCTATGGCTCAACGGGCTAAGGCGCTAGCCATGTACACCTGAGCTGGCGGGTTCGAATCCAGCCTGGACCCGCCAAACAACAATGACGGCTGCAACCAAAAAAAAAAGGCCGGGCATTGTGGCGGGCGCCTGTCATCCCAGCTACTTGGGAGGCGGAGGCAGGAGAATCGCTTGAGCCCAGGAATTGGAAGTTGCTGTGAGCTGTGATGCCACGGTACTCTATCCAGGGTGACAGCTTGAGGCTCTGTCTCAAAAAAAAACAAAAAAAAAATTTCAGTTTTTCTGTAATTGTTTCCAAATTAAAATTTTGTGATATTTCAAAATTTAAAAAATCAAAAAATTTTTTAAAAGTAGAGTCAGAAAGGATAAGATTTATCTTCAAATATGTCCATTGCAGCATTATTTTTAATAACAGAAAATGAAAAACACAGTTGTTACACATTTCTGTTTTTATGTATGGTTATAGATCTTCACCTAGAGGTAGATTGTTTAATAACGTAAAAAAAGAAGGAAAAGAAAAGAAAAAGGTGAGATACTACCAAAAGAATAAAAAGGTGAGATACTATTACATAGTATGTACAGAATGATCTCAACACTCCTTAAAAATATAGAAAAAAGATTAGAAAGGAATATACGAAATGTTGAATTTATATCTACATGCAAGGACTATATTTTTTAAGAGCATGTATTACATATAGAAAGAATGTTAAGGTTCACTAGGACTAGATAATAGAACTTAATCATAAGATGTTAAACACAAGCAAGAAAAGAGTTTAGATGAAATAAGTAGAACTTAAGAATACAGTAAAATTGCATCACCTCTGTCTTTAATTTCTGACCAGTCAACAATGCACACTCAAAATTGTACTTTTCATACAATGTGGGCTTGAAATACAAGCCAAGGACTTTATGTGCTATCAACAGCAACAGTGATGGACTCTGACACTGGAGGAAAAACTGTCTGCCCTGGGTTTATTAAGAGATGGTGGAGGGCCAGCGCCTGTGGCTCAATGGGCAGGGCACCAGCCCCATATACTGAGAGTGGTGGGTTTGAACCCGGTCCTGGCCAAACTGCAACAACAACCAAAAAAATAGCCGGGCACTGTGGCGGGTGCCTGTACTTCCGGCTACTGGGGAGGCTGAGACAAGAGAATCGCCTAAGCCCAGGAGTTGGAGGTGGCTGTATGACGCCACGGCACTCTTCCGTGGGCGATAAAGTGAAACTCTGTCTCTACAAAAAAAAAAAAAAAAAGAGAGAGATGGTGGAAAATATATTAATCCTGACTACTACTAGACCCTAGACCAGGGGTTCTCAACCTGTGGATTGCGACCCCTTTGGGGATCAAACCACCCTTTCACATGGGTTGTCTAAACACATCCCGCATATCAGATATTTACATTATGATTCATAACAGCAGCAAAATTACAGTTATGAAGTAACAACAAAAATAATTTTATGGTTGGGGAGTCACCACAACATGAGGAACTGTATCAAAGGGTCATAGAATTAGGAAGGTTGAGAACCACTGCCCTAAACAATTCAAGGGACATTTCCAGGGTCATTTTCATAGACCGATGCAATTTTCATTTGACATACCGTGTAGAATATAATTTTTGGTTAAAAGTGACTCTTGCTTTTTAAGATACATTTTAACACTTACTTTAATCTTTCCTAAAGAGTCTTTTTTTTTTTAATGAGATATAATTTACATAGCATAGAATTCACTCCTTTAAAGTATACTTTTGGTTTTATCTGGTTTTAACAGGGCATAAAATATTCACAGAGAAAAAACAATTTTCATTTTCAATAATTCTATAGACTTGTTTAAAAGAAAAAGTAAATTCAGGTGTTAACGTTTTTTGGGAAAAGTGGTTAGATCAAAACTAGGGAGAAAGGTCTGATGGACCACCATTAACCATTGCAGGAAGGTCCCCCATTCCCCTTTTTTTCCTTTTCCCTCTGACATCATTCCTCCTCAATTCTCTTTTGCCGTCCCTTTGGGTCAACGGCCTGTCTCTAATCAGAACCCACCTTCACCAAAATAAAATCATTTTTCCACAAGGACATTTGCACTAGAATGTTTATTGCAGCTTGAGTCACAATTGCCAAGATGGGGAATTGACCCAAGTGCCTATCAACTCATGAATGGATTAAATAACCATCTTATATGTGTACCACTGAAAGCTATTCAGCCATAAGAAAAGATGGAGACTTTACATCTTTTTTGTTAACCTCGACAAAGTTGAAACATATTCTTCTTAGCAACGTTTCATAAGAATAGAAAAAGAGAGTATCCTATGTACTCAATGCTAATATGAAACCAATGTATAAACAAGTACAAGTAGAGTCTAGCGAGGGGGAGGGTAGGGTGGAGGAGGGAGGGTGATCGTCAGGATCACACTTAGGTACACAACACGAGGGTGTTCAGCACGCCCCGCCCCCTCAGTGAAGGGCTCAACTACAACTTGAACTTTACCTTAGAAATGAAAACAATGTAACCTAAACATCTGTACCCTCATATCAATCTGAAAAAATAAAAATAATTCACCTTCTTCTCAGCGGAAGGAGAAAAGTGAAAGCACTGATAGAGTGGAGTGTCATCCTTGTCCCTGGTTTCTATTTTGAGCGGTCATTGTGTCCTCAGACACCATCGTGAGCCGTGGGGATTCCTGCCACACTAGGCTACTTGCTACTCCTGGAAAGCAGTGATGCAGGACAAGGTGGCTCTTCCACCTGCTGCCTTAGCCCTAACCGTGTTGATGGGCTGCAGCAGGAGGAACCAGCTTGCCGGAACCGTCGGACACCTCGGTGGGGTGGGGGGTGCGGTGGGGGGATGGGGGGGTGGGGGGGAGACACTGGCGCCTTGCTGTCTACTCGGTGTGAACTTCTGTCTGGTGAATTTCACGTAAGTTTCCAAGGCCTGGGTTGGACAGCTGGTTGTAACTGACAGAAGGCCCAAGCCCTAAAAGTCAACATTGAGTTCTGGTAAAACAACCCCTCGCCACTATATATACCCCTGAGCAGAGAGCCCAAAGACAGACATGGAAGAGGGAGCTGGAAGAGGGAGCTTGGTCCCCTTCTGGGTTCTCTCTGTAAGGACCTTTGGTTTTTGTATTTGTTTCTGTGAATAAATCTTATCTTACCATTGATCCTGTGGTCAGTGGATTCATTCTAATAATCTCCAGACCAAGAACCTGACACTCCGGTATCAGCAGGTGCCCACCCTGCTCACACACCCTCATTGCCTCTCTTCTGAGAGCAGCAGTTGGCAGCCAGGTAGACCTGGTGGACCTCTGCTTTGCAGCTCTCTAAATGCAAGATCCTGGGTGATTTCACGGCTTCTCTAAGATTAGGATTCCTCCTCCATTAACTAGGTGAAAGAGTAGTTCCAGCTTTATGAGTATGTTGTGACCATTTTTAAAAGGATTCACGTGAGGTGCTGTCCATTAATTCCTTCCTGTTAGTATTCTTTCATATTAGTTTCTTATGGCCACTGTAGCAAATTACCACCAATTTAGAGGCTTAAAAGAATGCAACTTTGTTACCTCGCAGTCCTGAAGTTTGGAAGTCTGACATAGGTCTTGCTGAAATCAAAGTACACGCGGGTTTGGGTTCCTTCTGGAAGCGCTAATGGGGAACCCATTTCCTTGCCGTTTTCAGCTACCAGGGGCTGCCAGCCTTTCTTGTCCATCCATGGACAGTAAGACTTGAATACAGATAACCTCACAAGAACTATTTCAGGCATCCTGTCTGACTCACCACTGGTGATAGATTGGGCCTTGGACCAAGAAAAATTAAACCCAAAGACTAAAAAAAATCCTTTCAACTTACTGGGCAACTGACCAGAACTACAGACATCTCAGGTTTTAAATAACATTACAAAGACTCTTTAATGATTACAAACTTACTTCTCATAGCAATATAACCCTATTTCTACATTTATAAAGTACTGTTTCCGTGACTGTTTTTTACAATTGAGTACAGATGTAGATTTTTGCCCCTGTTCAGTTGTGGAGAATAAATATGTCACTTTCTCCCCTTCTCTTTGGGAAAAAAAAATCAGGAAGGAACCAAAATACAAGGCTTTTCCTCCCATTTTACATTGAAACTGGTCTTACAGGAAATGAATAAATAGTGATTCTCAAATGTAACATTGTACTCCATGTGCTGTAGTACAAAAAGAGCTTTACCGGAATTGTGTGTGTTCCGGAAGTTGAGATTTTTAAGGACAAATGTGGAACTTGGATTTTCATTTCCTGCAGAATAAATGCCAGACTGCTCTGGCTAGGATTCAAGATCTGCAAAATCTCATCCCAGCTCATTTCCACCTTTATCTGTATCTATACTTACTCCATGTACCCAGCAACGTCCTGGGAATCATTAAATATTTTTACTTCCATAGCTTTTTTCTGTTGCTCCCCTGAGAATGCCCTTCTATCTCCTGTCCTACTGTAGGAGGACATAGAGAAATCCCCATCTTTCCTCCTGTCCTACTGTAGAAATCCCCATCTTCCAAAACACATCTAAAAAGAAAAGGCATACAACATCTCCTTTGACACTAAGTTAGAATTTCCCCTTCTTTCCTGAGTTTTCATAATTTCCCCCAGTCAGAATGGGACACCACTCCTGCTGCAGCGTCCTGCTTGTTACACATCTTGAATAACAACCTTGCAACAAATCCTCTATAAAAGCCAATAAAACCAGAAGAAAAGTGACCCAGATAGATTTGTACAGATTCTAGCATAGAAATTGATAAATTATGTCAGACAATATATTTTTTAATTAAGAAAAAGTATGGGATGAGTGTGCTTAAGAAGAATGTAAAATTAAACCTCCAGAGAACACTCCTTTCATTATACAATGAATTGTTCAAGCCTGCTTTCATATCTTGTTGTGTTTAGGAGAAGATAAAAACACTGAAAAGCCTTTGAATTTGTTAAAAAATATTTAAATATACATATGAAAAATTTTCAAGCCTGTTGTAAAAGAATCATAACATACTGCATATAGCCTCCTAACAGGAAAAAGAGAGTGAATACAGGAAAATGTATCAAACCAGTTGTTTAGTCCAGGTAGAGTAGATAGGCAATAATAGGGGGAAAATGAAAACCAAAGAATAATAAGCAGAAAGTTCCTTCTGGGGAAGCTTTTGAAAACATCCACACTCATTGGAATCCTTGTGCACTGGAATATAAAATGGTGCGGTAGAATGGGGGTTCAAAAAATTGTAATTGGCATATGATCCAGCACCCCCAGTTCTGGCTCCATAGCCGAAAGAATTGAAAGCAGGAAGTCGAAATGATACAGTATTTTCACACTGTGTCCACAGAAAGTTTTTTCACACCAGCTAAGATGTAGAAACAACCTAAAGGCCCTTTGATGAATGAATGAACGGGTAAAGAAAGCATGGTATATACACAATA
The DNA here is from genome assembly GCA_963574655.1 of Perodicticus potto. NCBI lineage: Eukaryota > Metazoa > Chordata > Mammalia > Primates > Lorisidae > Perodicticus > Perodicticus potto. The sequence continues at coordinate 53,974 of CAUYRH010046808.1, forward strand.
AACAGCCAAAAAGTCAGGTACAATCATGAATTTGTGTGTACCTAACAACACAACAAACACCAAAACTGACAGAATGATAAGGAGATACAAATCTAAAATCATGATGGGAAATTTTTAATACCCATATCAAAAATCATTAAATCTGGAGGACAAAAATTCTTAGGAAGGATATAGGATATTTAGAGAGTAAAATTAACAAGTTATATCTAGAAGAGATCTATATCAACTAGCAAAAAAAAAATGTTCTTTTTTTTTTCACAAACACAAGACAAAATTCTAACAACTGACAACATAAAAGGTTACAAAGTAAGTCTCAACAAATTTCAAAACATCCATATTATACAGACAATTTTTTTGTTATTTGCAGTTTTTACTGTGATACATTTCTGAAATCATGGCACACTATAGTTTGATAAAGCTGGGCATAGGTTCATGAGTGTTTGATATATGATTCTCTAGATGTTTCTTTATGTTTTCTAGGATAGAATGTCTAGAACTTATTCTTTTTAATAGGCTCATCACTGAGGACCTCAGACGTTTGGAATGCAAACTACCAGAAAATTACTATTGCCGACAGACATAACAGCAAGTGAAAGAGCCTATGAAAAGATAAGAAGAACACTAAAATGTTAAAATCTAAGTGCACAAAAGACATTAAATGGCATTCAACATGAAGAAAAAACTAGCACTTAAACAAATGGGAAAAGTGCCATTCTGAATAGAGTCAAGAAAACATAAATTAAATTTTTTTCTTTTATCTATTTTTTTGAGACCAAGTTTCGCTCTGTCACCTTGACTAGAATGCAGCGGTGTCATCATAGCTCACTGCAACCTCAAACTTTTGGGCTCAAGTGATCCTCCTGCCTCAGCCCCCTCAGTAGCTAGGACTACAGGTGTGTGCCAACATGCCCAGCTATTTTTTTCTGTTTTTGGTAAAGACAGGATCTCAATCTTACTCAGGCTGTTCTCAAGCTCCTGAACTCAAGTGATTATCTCACCTTGCCCTCCCAGAGTGCTGGGATTACAGATATAAGCCACCTCGCCCAGCCTATAAATTAAAATTATGAAATACTATGCTAACAAATTCAACCAAGATTTTAAAAGCTGATTACACCCAGTATTGGTGAGGAGTTGACAACATATTCTTTCTCATGGTGGTTGAAATTACTTAAAGGCTTTTGGAAAATAATTTGATATTGTTCATCAAGAACTACCACATATTTCATATTTTTGACTCATAATTCCATTTATAAAGATTTTTGACTCATAATTCCATTTATAAAGATTTATAAAGATTTATAAAGGCATGTGGAAATGATCCTAAATATGTAAAAAAAAAAAAAAAAAAAAAAGATCTTTATGTAATGTCATGCACATGGCCACATTTTTAAAAACAGCCTAAGGCCTGGGGATGGTGGCTGATGCCTATAATTCTAGCACTCTGGGAGGCCCATGCCGGTGGATTGCCTGAGCTAATGAGTTCAAGACCAGCCTGAGCTAGAGTCAGAATAAGAGCTCATATCTAAAAAAACATCCAGGCGTTGTGCAAGTGCCTATAGTCCCATCTACTTGGGAGGCTGAGGCAAGAGAATTGCTTGAACCCAAGAGTTTGAGGTTGCTGTGAGCTGTAACACCAAGGCACTCTACTGAGGGCAACAAAGTGAGACTCTGTCTCAAAAAAAACAAAAACTCAGCGTAACTGTGCAATGATTAGGGAAATGTATATAATTATGATATATTCTCTTGAACTATTTTGTAGCCGTGTGTTACAATTTTGTCTGTAGGCTCGGTGCCTGTGGCTCAACAGGCTAAGGCACCAGCCACGTACACCTGAGCTGGCGGGTTCGAATCCAGCCCGGGCCCGCCAAACAACAATGACAACTGCAACCAAAAAATGGCCGGGCGTTGTGGCGGGCGCCTGTAGTCCCAGCTACTTGGGAGGCAGAGGCAAGAGACTCACTTGAGCCCAGGAATTGGAGGTTGCTGTGAGCTGTGATGCCACAGCACTCTACCCAGGGTGACAGC
>CAUYRH010046810.1:0-40474 GCA_963574655.1 Perodicticus potto
GCCTGTAGTCCCAGCTACTTGGGAGGCGGAGGCAAGAGACTCGCTTGAGCCCAGCAATTGGAGGTTGCTGTGAGCTGTGATGCCACAGCACTCTATCCAGGGTGACAGCTTGAGGCTCTGTCTCAAAAAAAAAAAAAAAAAATCTTACCTTGGTTGTTACCTTCTTTTATTTATTTATTTTTTTGAGACAGAGTCTCACTATGTCACCCTGGATAGAGGGCTGTGGCATCACAACTCACAGAAACCTCAAACTCTCGGGCTCAAGCGATCCTCTTGCCTCAGCCTCCCAAGTAGCTGGGACTACAGGCACCCGCCACAACATCCAGCTAGGTTCTTTATTATTAGCAGAGATGGGGTCTTGCTCTTGCTCAGGCTAATCTTGAACTCTTGAGCTCAGGTGATCCTTTTGCCTCAACCTCCCAGACTGCTAAGATTACAGACGTGAGCCACCATGCCCCACCTCAGTTACTTCTTTTAGGAACTAGGTTATGATGGTCATTATTTATGTTTCATGGCTAGGTTTCCTATGAAGACAACTATTAGTCACTTGAATTGTGAATTGTGTGAACCAACCACAGTATTCCTCTGTGTTAGGGTTGTCCAGAGAAACCAAAACAGAACAGAGAGGATATATGTGTGTGTGAGTGTGTGAGTGGCAGAGGGGAGCAGTATTTGTTTTCAGGAATTGGCTCACTTGATCAATGTTGTAAATGCATGCTGGAGGCAGAGCTTTCTCTTCCTTGGGAAGACATCTTCTCACTTACGTCCTTCAACTGATTGGACAAGGCCCACCCACGTTGTAGAGGGTAATCTAGCCAAAGTCTACTGATTTATAAATGTTAATCTCATCTCAAAAATAACCTCGCAGCAATATCTAGACTAACGATTGGTTAAATATCTGGATACCATGTCCTAGCCAAATTAACATGTGAAGTTAACACTCATACCCTCCCCACACAGTAGGGCGGAACTGAAAATCTTATACTTGGGACCACTAGGAGACTGCCTCCAAAAGAGAGAAGTCCCCAAACCCCTGCAGGTTATGGCTTGGCCATTTTCTAAGTCAGAAAACCTAGATGTAGAAAAAGGTTCAATGAGTTGGTCTCAGGGTCCTAAAGAGCAAGGAGTAGAGTCAGAGTGAAAATCCAGCCTCACAGAATAATAGTTTCCAGCTCTTTCCACAACACCTGGCTCCCCCAGGGCCTCAACTAGAGACCTGTAAGAGGATTTCCTCATCTCTATTCCCGTTTGGAACACGACAGCCAAGGCTCAAACACACTGAAACAGTAAACTCTGGGAAAGAAAACTGACAGCTGCTGGGTACACCTCCACATTCCTGCCCCAACCCTGCAGCCACCCTCTCACAACATGAAGCCCCCACCTGCAGCCACACAGAGACCCATCCATGGGGGGCTTCTCTTTGAAAAGTGCTTTATTTCAAAAACATCTAAGTCAGGTGCATTAAAACATATCAAAAGGTTACAAAAATGTACGGCTCCTTACTGGGGCCCTGTCAAATTATGTTAAGATGCCTAAATGCATCAGTTTGTAAGTCCAGAATCAAACGTTGAACTAGGTCAGGTACCATCACTGAAAAGGCAAAGTTATGCTTAAGAAAAGAACACTCCACAAGGCTAAAACAAGTGGGGGAAACCCCTTAAGAAACACTAGCAATTACACACCAGAAATGTCAGTCTGGAAGCAGGTCTGTGACCTGTCGAGAAGGCGCCAAGGGAATCTGAAGCTTTCCCTACATAGTTTTGCAGCTGTTGTGCTCAGTTAAAACACTTAAAACACAAAGGGCACTTTAACCTCCTCTGTGACGGGGTAAAGCTTTCAGTTATGTCTGAAAAAGAGGGTACCACGTTTGTTTTTACATTTACCTCTCCAGGAGACCATATCTCATCTCATCTCATCATCTGACTAAAGCAAGACTTTGGGTAAAAACAATTTAAGTAGAAATTTGAAAATTGATGCTGCTGTATCAAAGATGCTGACAGTGATCTCCTGTCTCCTACCATCTACCATGGTTTTGGCCACTGGGAGTCACTGAAATTCCCCCATTTACATAGAAATTTCTCTCATGGAGATGTTACTATGACACCCGTGCCACAGAGTGTTGAAATGAAATGTGGTTTTTTGTTGTTTTTGGTGGTGGCATTTTTTTCAAGAGAGCTTCTTCCCCTTCTCTGGTACATTTGTCCTTCCACCCTCCTGATGCTCTGAAATAACCACCGAACTCCACAGGAAAGACTTCATGTCAAGATGTTTTCACATGAGATCAGATTGGGGTGGATGGTGATGGACCACTGATATGAGGATAAAATGTCTTTATCTGCAGGTTTCTAGGACAGAGCACTGTTTTCTTTTCGGGAGGAGGTGGGAAGGGTGAAAAGATTTGCCCTTGAAGCGCTCGCCTGTCTCAAACCAAACCTCAGACCTAAAACCTCAGCATTTTTCTCATACACAGGCAGCTGATCTCCAGAGAGATCCTCTCATCTCAACCTCAGCTGGAAGTCGAAGTCCATCCAGCTTGGGGACGAGTGTGCACATCCCTCATCGACAGGTCCAGGCAAGCCTGCCTTTGTGCTTGTCGGCCTCTCCCTGAGGTACACCGTCACTCATGTGACCTTCGAGAACATGATCTTGTGCTTGAATTCCACATCCTAGCCAGGTGGGCTCGGGTTTTCCTTTCACTTGATCACCTTGTAACATAAGCCCAGGCGTGGGGGCCAGGGAGAGCCAGATGAGGCTAAACGGCTTTTCACCAGTTGGAAAAAAACCACAAAACCCTACAAATTGAACTTTTGTTCTTTACATGCTTTGGGGTTCATTGCACATGATTACATAAACCCACACAAATCTGTGGAAGGGTTCAAAACTGCAAGGCCATTTGATACCAGTGAGAAAATCCAGTCCACACCTTAGAGAAGTTTCTCTGTTTTAACTGCTGCTATTTCAAAGAACTTTCCCAAAATTTTTCATCAAGTTATTAGGAAGAGAAAAATGATGTCTAGATGGGGTGTGCCAAAATAGGAAAGTGGGAGTGCATTGTGTAAAATGTGATTTCTCCTCGATTCCCTGCCCTAACCACCCCTGTCCCCCCATCTTTAAAAAGCTGAGTCTACCTTAGTATCATTTTCTTAGAAAGTAATCTGGAGAAATGGGCATTTTGCAACATTTCCATATTTAACACTATCATAGTGCTAGCGCAAATTAAAGAGAACTTTTACAAACCAGAAATAGTCCAATAAGAGTTAGTGGTTAGTAATTTGCTTTGTGGACATTCTCCCCTTCCCCCCAGCCTCTCAAGGAGAATTACTAGGGGCAAGAAAGGCTTTGAACAGTCAAAATTAAAATTACTGGAACAGTTTCTCTCCAAATTATTTTCTCAAATGCAAAGCTCAAGAGGTATGTTCACATTCACAAAGCTGCTCTTTCCCATCTCCAGCAAAGGGAACCTCTCCTTGTCTTTTGTTTCCCCCTGTTCTGTGCATTTTGCAGAAGCCCACTGAGGTGTCTGACTAAACAAGTCCCTCTGGGTTTCCACTCCATGCCCTATGGGTCCAGTGGCGGTGTCCCCATGGAGGAGGTAGGCTTGATAAGAGACCCCCAGCAAAATGCCAGGTGGCTGCATGCCATCTTTTCGTGGTCTACAGTGACACCATGGCTGTGGGCCTTCTACAAAGGCCATGGGTATGAGTGGAAGGGAGAAGGATGCCCGGGGCAGGAATGGCTCCACTGAAAAGGTCTGCCTTCCTTTGGCAGCACCGGCCATTGGCTGTCTGTTGCTCACCTGCTCAGCTCTATAAACCTTCCTTGGACAGGAAGCAGAGAAGAGAAGAGGAAGTCCCTTCCTCCAGCAAAGCTCAGAGACTCCGGCTGTTGGGGCTCCTGATCTTCCCAGGTTGGTCTTCCCAGCCAGGCACCCAGCTCCATCTGTCTGTCCCTCCTCAAACTGTATCAGTCACACTGGTGCACCCAGCTGCCTGGAAATATTTCTGACTGCCACAGCGGACACACCATCTCTGCCCTCTCCCCCCATTTGGGGTTGACTCCAAAGATTGCCTGAGTGGCTGCTCAGAGGAGCTGAAAGAGAAGCTATGTCCTCCCTGTGCACTTTCACTTACAGAACTTCCCTGAGCCCCACCCTCAGTCAGCTGCAGGACGAATCCTCATTCTTAGAGTCCATCTCCAAGCACAAGGTGAGGGCAACTAGCAAGAACTCAGAGGTGGGAAAGAACAAAGTCTTGACTTTGTCACGTAGCCCCAGCTCTGAGTGCAGGAAGACCCTTGATGATACAAGGATGGGCTGGGCTCAAGACACCTGCTGTCTCTGCTGGTAGCTTCAACACTGCCCTTCAGTGCGAAGGAGCGAATCTGAAACTTCCTGGCCACCACCCCAAAAAGAGCCACGCTCTGACCACACTGGCTGGTCAGCATCATTTGCACACTGGCAAGATCTTTGTTTCCTGAGACCTGGTCCTTCAACTTGAGGGAACAGTAAAGAAACAGGTGGGCAGCTTGGCACACAGAAACACACAGACTCCCCTCTGTCTGCTAGGGGTGGCCGTGGGTAGAACGAAGGCAGAATCCATTCTTCACAGTTGTCCACATAGACCATCACAGACGTCTTTGTTTTTTAAAACAATCAAAAGTTTCCAGTGTAAAAACTTGTGGGCTTATTGCATCTGCTCCACAGATGTGTTTTCTTTCCATCAGGCTTTCCCTAAGGGTAATGGGGCTGTTATTCTGTTAATTTCCAAGGGTCTCACATTCACTGATCCTTCTAGGTGTATGGGGAGAATTTATACTAACACATAGACACCCCAAATGGTAAGCGTGAAGATCCCCCATGCCCCCTCTAAACATACATGCCTGCTCCGTGGCACTTGGGGTTTTCTTTGACTTAAAACCCTTCAGCTCAATGTCTCCGCTGGTTTTCCTGCCTCGAGCAGCATGGGAAAACCAGAGCACACAAGTGCTGGTTGCTTGGAAGTTAATTACCTGTGAAAATATCAGCTAGGCACATGGACATGGGTCATGTGCGTGCATGCACATGTGGAAACACACATACACACACACTTGGGGTCCTCCTTATAACAAAAGTCCTTGCGAGGGAAAGAAAGGACAGCAGGGATCCAGGGATGGGGAGTTTTCTGCTGACTTCTTCATCCTGCTCCAGGGAGCAAAATAGTGGCCTGTCTAGAGCTGGAGAGGTTTGTATTCAAACATTTCTGTGGAAAGAAAGTGCCCAGACTCCTGAGGGTCTGCTCATGTCAATGGTGGCTCCTGGAGTGTCTGGGTCCTCTCATTCTTGCAGCTCAGATCGTTGATGGGGTCTCTGCTATCTCTTCCAGCCTCTGTCGGATCATCAGCCGCAAGACAGTGTACCTGGGGACAAGAAACAGGCCCTGGTGGAGAGCAGGCAGCCACACAGCCCTCCTCAGGACTCTGTTGGCCACTCAGGTGACACCAAGGTTATGCCAGCTATTACAGGTAACTGTGTGAGCTGAAGGTCCTACCCTTTACTTTCACTTTTGTCCCACTCCCTAGCCACTTTATTGCTTGTGTTCATTTCCATGATAGGATAGGAGGGAATAAAGAGGCCAAGTCCAAATTAGACTATTTTTAGGTAAGGGGTGATGACACTAGCCCAGAGCTGCACTATCTCTTGAGGTTATCCCAGACCTCTTCCCAAGTTTCTCTAAATAGCCCCTTCATCAAATACCCCTCCAAGACTCTCACTGGAGTGGGCATCTGTGCCCTGCTGGGAGCCTGATCATATACTCAGGAAGCAAGGATAAAATCATTTCCCCGTTTCTGAATCTAGACCCCCAAGAAATTTTATACCAACATCCTCTTTTCATCCTTTCTTCCATAAAAGTGGGGAGGAGGGGCAAAAGACATTTTGATGTTCCACATGGAAAATGAGAAGCTATGGCTGGGCACGGTGACTCATGCCTGTAATCCCAGCACTCTGAGAGGCCAAGGCAGGTGGATTGCCTGAACTCAGGAGTTTGAGACCAGCTTGAGCAAGAGTAAGACCCCATCTCTAAAAATAGCCAGGTGTTGTGGTGGGTGCCTGTAGTCCCAGCTACTCGGGAGGCCAAGGCAGAAGAGTCACTTGAGCTCAAGAGTTAGAGGTTGCTGTGAGCTAGGAAGCCATGATACTCTATTGGGGGCAAGAAAGTGAGACTCTGTCTCAAAAAAGAAAGAAAGAAAGAAATGAGAAGCTGACACGAGAAGCAGAGAGACAAGCACACTTAAGTTTCACATCCCCATCTGAGATCCAGATTTGTCAATAGGTAGCCCCCGAAGAAAGCCCATGAGACCCAGGTCCACACAGCAGCTCAGCACAGCCCCAGCGAGGCTCTTGAATGAAGGCCCCTCCCACAGAGGCTGCAGGGAAAACCCCCTCAGCACCCTGGGGGCCAGTCTCACTTGCGCATCAGCTTCTTTACTTCTCGGTCTTCTTCCTCTTGGAGCTTCTGAATAAAGCTTTGAAGGACAGGCATCTCAAACTTTATATACTGGGCCACCTGGGGAGAAAAAAGTAAGTTCTGGAGTGCACACTCCTCCCTGCGTCATCCCAATTCCTTTCAGCCGCACTCTCATGAAAGGCACAAAGCCTAGGGAGATCTATCTGCCCACTAACGCAGGATTTCCTTTACAGTGAGAGCCAACCCTCACTCTTCTCAAAGCTGGTACAGAGTCTTCAATGAAGATCACTTCATTTACATCACACCACCCCATAACTTCTCATTTTTCATCTCTTGTGTCCATTCAATGATGCCAAACACAGAAAAGCACTTTCTCTTGATTCACTGATGCAGAGGAAGAATTGACTCCATATTTAATAAATCTCTTTATTCTCTACTGAGAGCATTTAAGAAACCCTGGTTCAGAGTGACAATTCGAATGTCAAGGCTCAAACTGGCATCCAAATGTGAACTTGCTTCAGAGAGTCTGTGAGTGTCTCCGAGGTGAGGTAAAGTTTAAAACCAGCTTATCCTCCCCACCAGAATCCCGAGGTTCCTCTACCAATCCTCCTCTAAGGTAGAAGTCTATTTCTCCATCCTGTGCAGGTTCAGTTTGGCTATGTAACTTGCTTTGGCCAATGGGATGTTTGTGGACATGACATACACCAAATCTGAGTGGAGGTTTCAAATGCACTCCGTGATTTGCCCTGACGTCTTGCACTCCACCATTCCCTGTGAGGAGCATATTACACAGAAGAAGCATGCCCTGGAGCCTGAGCCTCTGAATGAAACAACATTGCAGACCCAAACTCAATCCACAGTCTAGAGTAGAGCCCCCAAGACCAGCCCACAGAATCATGAACAAAAAAGTAAATATTTTCTGTTTTAAGTTACTAAGATTTGGAGATGTTTGTTACCACAGCAAAAGCTGTCTAATACACTGCTAACTTCTTGATATTGCTAAGAGAGTGTGGGCAAACACCTTTCAGCCCTCTTATAGTACCCTAGAAAGGCCCAAGAAATGTATTCCTTCTATGGAAATCACTTTTTGTCTATGAATTCCTGATGTCCCACAAGGCACATCCACAACCTGCCTTCAAGAACACCTGGTATTGAACAAGGGCAATGAAAGAAGACATGGCCCTTGGTCAAAAATTATGCTGTATACCAGTTTCAGGTAACACCACTAATCTCCCTCCTCTAGAGGGCACACCACCCAAGCAAAAGAAGACTCACATCATAGGTGACTTCCTCCACCTGGTCCTTCTCCATGAGGAATACTTTGGAGACCTGCTCACACGGGCCCTGGAGGATTCGGGCAATCAGGGGGTAATCGGTGGTCTTCAGCTTCTGTTTCTCTGGAACCACACACAACCAGAAGCAGCCCTGAGTTTGCCTAGAGGCCTTTTACACCTTCAGTAGGTCAACTGTGGTCAACTCAGGGGCCCAAAGGCACAGGCACCTTAGGAGACTGATTTGTAAATGAACTACTCAACTGGTGTTGTTAAAAAGAACTTCCTCCCACTTCCTTCCCCCCAACAATACTACTGTGTTTCAAACCCTTCAGAGGAATTGGGTATATCTGTCTCTTGAAAAAATCTAGTTCCTTTTTTAATAGGCAGTTAGGTTTTAGAGTTTGTTTATTGACCATATATGGCATTCTTCAGTGGATTCATCCAGCAAGCACACTAGCCTTGTAGACAAAGAACATTTGGAAGTTTCCAAAACCCAAACAACGAGCCAGCAGAGATAATTTTTTTAACTTGCTATTTCGAGTTAATTAGAGGTCTTAAAGTACACTGTGGTCTTCAGACTTACCACCACTGGTATGGACCACGTACAAAGCAAACTCCGCCGCCGAGTTCTCAATCTGAATCAGGAGCAAAAGACACTTGTCAAAAGCACATACTTAAACATCCTAACTTTTGAGCCTTTCCTGCTTCTATGTATATCATGAGAAGCTAAATAGATTTTTGGCTCTTTTGATGGGAAAGCTGTATATATATACAGCTCTTAACGACAGAGGAGATGTTCTGAGAAATTCATCATTAAGAGATTTCATTGTGCTAACGTCCTAGGCTGTGCTTACATAAATCCAGATGGTCTAACCCAGTGTTTTTTATCTCACGGCACACTTGAACCTGTTGTTAAACTTTCACAATACACTTAAATTATGTTGATCAAAAAAAAGAGTAAAGAAAAGAATATCCTTACTGTGCTTTGAACTTCTTTTTTTTTTTTTTTTTCCTCTTTTGCGGTTTTTGGCCGGGGTTGGGTTTAAACCTGCCGCCTCCGGCATATGGGTCCCGCGCCCTACTCCTTTGAGCCACAGGCACCTCCCTGCGCTTTGAACTTCTTTTGAAAATAATTTGGTTAATGATCTTTACAAATTTTCACAGCATAGCACACCAGTTGAAAATCACTGGTCTAGCCTATACCTCCAAGGCTGCAAATCTGTTTACAGGTTACTCTGCCGAATTCCATAGGCAAGCCTAACACAATGGCAAGTATTTGTATATTTAAACATTAAACATAGAACAGGCACATTAAAATTACAGTATGATAGTCTTATGATAGGGACACGATAACATATTCGGCTCAGCATTGACCATGCATGACTGTGACAGATAATAATAGCTAAAATGTATTGTGATTTGCCAGATCTAGTTCCACATATTTCATGTTTTAACCCATCCAACACTCATGACAACGAAAGCACAAGGTACTGTTGCCCTGATTTGACAAATGAGGAGGCAGAAGCAGAGGCAGGTTAAGTTACTTGTCCAAGTCATTTAACTAGCAGGTGATAGGTAGGGACTGGAACCATGAAAACGTGCCCTTAGGCTGCTAGGCTATACTGGCTTCTAGTAAAAATTAAAATACCTGCTCTCCAAAAGAATTACAAGGAGGTTGTGGAAAACATAGTAACAGGACTTTAAAAGCCTGCACCACCATAATTTACACATCTATTTAAGTATTGTTTTTCAAAGAAGGTTCTCCAACTGTGTCCTAGAAATCAATCTGTGTACTGAGCCCCAAACCAGTCAGCAGGCCCTGGGGCCCTTCTGTAGCTGTCCATAAAGGACCCGAGGGCTGGGTGGTGCCTGTGGCTCAGTGGGCAGGGCGCCGGGCCCATATAACAAGGGTGAAGGGTTTGAACCCAGCCCTGACCAAACTGCAACAACAAAAAATGTAGCCCCAGCTCCTTGGGAGGCTTAGGTAAGAGAATCGCCTAAGCACAAGAGCTAGAGGTTGCTGTGAGCTGCAATGTCACAGCACTCGACCAAGGGCTAGAGTCTGAGAATCGAGGGCTGATATCTCTGACTCAGCAGACATCAGAATTCCCCACTGACCTGTTAAGCAGGTATCTTTCCCCCACCCCCTTCTGATGCAGTGAGTCAGTAGAGGGGCCTGAGAGTCTGACTTTCTAACAAGCTCCCACACGATGCTGGTACAATGAACCTTGCTTTGAGCAGTGAGGGCCCAAAGAACCCAAACCCTCAGCTGGTGTCCCCCAAACCATACACTCTCCACAGCTGCTCCTCTTCCCATCCGTGGGTCCCCAAGGCACACGTGTGACCCCATCTGTGGCCAACCAGCAAAGGAAACTCACCTTGAATTTGTTGAGCAGCAGCTTGAGGACCTGCGGGGTGGTCATGGTGCTGTTGATGCGGACGTTGGTGACAGAGCCGTAGGCTGGCGTGAACACCGATGTCTGTCAATACAGGGGTCCGGCTCAGGGGAGACAGGACAAAGTACTAACACCCATGTGCAGTACAGGGCACAGTGACATTGGTGCTCAAAATGTACTCCCTGGAAGCCTCCTGGCAACCTGACAAAGCAGTTCTCAGAGTCTGCCTGATTCAGTTCTTGTTCTGACTCCCTAAATGGCAGGGCTGGGTGGAGGAACCAGTCTGCATAAGTGAGGTCCCAAACAAAACATTCACAAAGACCCTTCACTGGGCTTCTACACAAGGGAGTCTCTGACCATTCTCTCACGCACACTTGCCTCTGGGGCTAGGACGTGAATCAAGCAGCAGGAGGGAAGGAGGTGTCCATGGCTTGGGGCAGGGTGGGTAAGCACTGACTCCTGCCACTGTGCCTTCCCTTCGCTCAGGGAACGGACAGCCCAGCAGGCCCAGTACAGAAAGAAGGGAACATGTTTGCCTGGCAGGGACTGATGATGGGTGTAGCTTCAAGGCTACAGCAGGGGCTGCATTGTACAGCTCCCTGAATTCACCCACCACCCTGGGGGAACCCGGGGTGGGGTGGTGTCTCAGAGCCTCTGACCTGGACTCCCTCCTCCTTCAGGAAGCCAACAGAGCTTGCATCCCACCTGCCACTCAAAGCTCAACAGCAGGCACTTGGCTCCCCAGAGGTCCTTCCGCAGATCACATGGCTGTAGCCCTGAGGTGCCAGGTGCCCTGGCAGGGGCCTTGCCCCCCTCCCACCCTCCTGTCCTCTACCTTATGGTTGTAGAAATGGCCATTGATGGAGAAGCGGTGCCGTCTGATTTTCCGCTGATCGCTAGGTGTCCTCACGTTGCCACGGCGACGCACGCCAACATCACTGCGGGTGCGCATCAGCTGTGGGGTGTCTTCCTGCAGGGGCTTCAGACCTCTGGCATCTGAGAGGGAAGAGGGAATGATCTATCTGTCTGGACAGGGGACAATTTGTACATGGTTCCCTCTTTGTGGTGAATTCTCCAGCATCTATTGCCTCAAAAAGTGTGTGTGTGTGTGTGTGTGTATATATAATAAAAATAGTATTTTCTGCTGGAGGAAAAAAAAACATAATATACAATTTACTGAGACGTTATACAGTGAAAAAGGTTCAGAGCACAGACTTCAGAGCTAGCCTCCCTTGGATCGAATCTCAGCTCCACTATTGCCATATATCACTAACCTCTCCGTGCCTCAGTTTCTTCATCCATAAAATGGGGATAATAATAACACCCACCTCATGGGATTGTTGAGAGGTTTAGGTGAGTTAATGTGGTCTGCCACAGGATAGGCATGATATAAGGGCTTGCAAGATATTGCAAACAAATTCTGACACGTTAGGATGAACCTTGAGAACATCATGCCAACTGAATCCAAAAGACGAATACTAAATGATTCCACATACATGAGGTACTTAGTGGTCAAAATCATAAGAGACAAAGTGGTGACTGCCAGGGACTGGAGGGCCGGGAAGGAAATGGGGAGTTATTGAATGGATATAGATTTCTGCTTTAAAAGATGAAAAGATTTTGAAGATGGATGGTGGGGGTGGTTGCACAATAGTCTGGATATATTAATATCACTGACTGTACACATAAAAATGGGTAAGATGATAAATTTTATGTTATGTGTATTTTACCACACTAAAAAATTGGAAATAAAATGCTTGATAAATATAAATAAATGTAATATGATATATTCCTATCCTTGCATGTGTGTTAATATTAAATATTGACATCAGCCAAATTGTGAAGCATATGTCAGTTAATCTGTTTTTATTAAAATATTTTAATCTGGGCAGTGCCTGTGGCTCATTGAGTAGGGCACCGGCCCCATATACTGAAGGTGGCGGGTTCAAACCCAGCCTCGGCCGAACTGCAAAAACAGAAAAAAAATAGCCAGGCATTGTGGCAGGCGCCTGTAGTCCCAGCCACTCAGGAGGCTGAGGCGGGAGAATCGCCTAAGCCCAGGAGTTGGAGGTTGCTGTGAGCTGTATGATGCCACGGCACTCTACCGAGGGCGATAAAGTGAGACTCTGTCTCTACAAAAAAAAAAAAAAATTTAATCTATGTTATGTTAAAAAAAAGATACTGCAAACTGATAATATCTATCAAAATTACAAATGTATAGATTCTCAAACCCAGGCATTCCACTTGAAAAGAATCGGATAGACATATGGATAATTATGTACAGTAACACAGGTATAAGGCCACCCTCTGCAAGCTTGCTTGTCATAGCAAAGACTAAAAGTGCCTTAAATATCTATCAGTAGGGTGTGATTACATAAATGATCACTTTTCCATAGAATGGAATATAACACAGAGCTGTAAAGAATGTAGAAGTTCTTTACAGATTTGTATGGAACAATCCCTGAGATAAACTGATAAATAAAGGCAGCCATGTGCAAAATGCTACCACTGGTATAAAAAGGAGAAAAAAAGAAAACATTCAACCATAAAGGCATGCTGGTGTATATTTGCTTATATGTGTATGGAATCCCTTGGGAAGGATGTTCTTGGGTGGCTTCTAAGTGGGCAGATGACCTGGATAAATTTTAATCCTTTCCTTATAACAGCTTTACAATCTTGAACCATGTAAATTTTGTATTTTCAAAAATAAATAATGGTTTATCATAGCTGTCACAATGGTCTTCATGCAGTTGGCCCCCAACCCGAGGATCCTTCCACCAGGCTCATACCTGTGGGGCTCAGTGTCTGGTCGCTCTGGGGCGGTGCATCCACCTCTGAGATCTGAATGTTGGGTGCAGTGAGGGGCTTCAGGATGGTGCTACAGAGGGCAGAAGACAAAAAAAAAAGGAGAAGGGTTTATCCCCTGCAGGGAGACATTCCCATTCCCACCCAACTTCGCTCCTGCAAGGGAGGTGCTTTGCTTGTGCCAGGCTGGGTACCAGAACCCATCAGGAGAGGAAGGGTGGATGTGGGCTGTCCTAAGCATCCTCCCATACTAGGCGGAGGCTGGGGAGGGGGGAGTTCTGGAGAGAGATGTTCTTTCTCAGCATCTGCAGCAATGAAAGCACCCAATTCATCAAACCCAGGATGAAGAACAGCAAAGAACAAAACCCATGTGTTGTACGCACTGACTGTGTAAGCATGTATGGGTTATTTGGAAAACCTTAATAATAGCCATTTGTTTGGCATGACAGGATTCCAGTTCTGATCCATCTCTGCTGGAGGAATAACTTATAAATTGCTTCTGCCATCTAAAAGGAATGAAAAATAATATTTGATGTCTATAAGGCAGCTTTGGAAGTGGTGTTAATGACAGTGTTCTCAGGGCTGAAAGGACAGAGTCCTTGGCCAACCTGGAGAAAGAGCCACACGTAGACAGTCCAAGCTGAGACCTGGGTTTGCCATGATAACTGGCAAATAACTTCTCTAGGTGAAAAAGAACAATGGGAGTAGCATAGAGAAAAACATCCAAAATCAACAGAGAATTTGGCCGTAGAGTTGAATTAGGACCTTCCCATGGTAAAAAGAGCATGGCCTCCCTGGGATCCAGTAGAGACAGGATTCATGTTCCAGGGATAATAGTTTTAAGAAAAGATAATTAAAACTGAAAATTTTGGAAGAACTTCCTGTTATAATATAACTCAGAGATTTCAGAGCCCCAGAATGGATCTGGACAGAGCCTCTCAGGAATGGTGAACATTTGACACCCCGACTCCCTGGCCCAAAGCCTTCTTTCTTGCTGAAGCAGAAAATGGCCTCAGCATCCTTCTTAACACAGTGGCCCAGGCATTCATTTTATTGTAGCTGGCATCTGGATGACATCATTTACCATTCTTGAAAACTCTCACAATGCATTTTGCTGGTTTTAAAGGATCGACCAAGACCAGCTGGCTGCCAGAGGGAAGGTAGGGTAACAAGTATGCAGGGTGAAGGAACCCTTAGCAGCCCCAGGTCACATGCAATTTTAAAAGCCATTTCACTTAGGGAATGAAACATAATCATCTAGGGTTTGGGGTTGGGCTGTGGAAAGGGTTTGGCCCATTGGAAATCAAATACAGGGATAGTGCTGAAAGAAAAGCAGAGTGTGAAACCAGCAAAGTTAGAGAAAACCAAAGAACTTGGCCAGACATCCCAGCATCCGATGGGATGGGCAACAACTTTCCTCCTTAAATTCCCTTGGAGTGAAACTAGATCAGCTCCAGGGTTTGGTACATTATAGGTTCCTCTCAGTTGTACAGATAGATTTGGCTGCGGAGTTTAACAAAACGTTCAATGTGGCCAAGAGAGAGGGCTTGGTTCTCATTTGAACTAGAAAAAACATCATTGCCGTTCTGCCTGAGAGGCCGGCATGCCCCACCCAAGTTCTGGCCTGTGGCCACCAGCATCAGCAAGTTTCATGATGGAAGAAGGCTGGTCACTTGATCCTGAAAACTGAAGACCCAGAAAGACAAGAAAAGGGTGTGCCTCATGCAATGCACTCGGCTACCTGTTTGGCCATGGAGGATGAAGAGGAGCAAGCTAGGTTCCCAGATCTTTGGTGGGGACCCAGAAGAAAGGACTTCCCAGACTACGGGCCATCACCCGGGTGCGGCTGAGGGGAGCAGACCACTGGCCAACCTCTCTTGGCTGGCTCAGACAGGGTCTAACATTCCTTTTCCTCTTTCAGGTTCCCCAAGGCTCATAAGGTTGAAGCCTGAATTTCCCTGGAAAGGGAACATTCTATAAGAAGCAAGCTCAGCAGGGAGAAGATGCTGGGTAGCTGGGTGTCCATCAGAACTCTGAAGGCTGAGCGGGCTGGATGACAGGCAAGGAGGGGGGCCTCCAACCCCCACCAGAGGCTCCAATAGCCAAAAAGGCTGGACAACTGCCGAGGAGACACCTGTGCCTTGGTGTCTCCTTCACTTTACACTTAGGACTAAATGTGGAACCCCCATTTCCTAGGCCTAGGTCAATTTCTTGTGAATTTCCTAGGCCTCAATTCCATGAATGGACTGTATCCATTCATTGATACACTCATTCACCTTCCCCCCGGCGGAAGGGACTGTATTCATTCGTTTCCTGACCAAGGAACCCATACACCTATATATACCCTGAGGCTAGAGGCCTAGAGGAGGAGACGGGGAAAGACCGGGAGAGGAATGGAGAGAGCTTCTCTCTCCCCACTTGAATTCTCTCCCTCTACCAGGAGCTTTAGTGTTTTCTGTATTCTTTTCTGTAAATAAATTCTGTCTTACCACTGGGGGGTGTGGGGGGAGAAATAATGTAATGAAGAATAATAAAATACATGTTTAAAAAAAAAAAGAAAGAAAAGAAATCTGCAAGCTGGTCCACTAGCAACACTGTATGGTACTCCAGAATTCTCCACCAGGGAAGGCATGCTGTCAACCCAGCCTTGGTGTGGGGCAAGCCCTCTCTACCCAGCATCTCCCCTCCTCCCTGTGACCTCACTCGGTGATTGTGGTGACAGAACGGAGGCCCCGTCACACCATCTTCCCCTCTCTCTTCACCAAAAGGCCAATGAGGGTGGGTGGTGGTGGTGGTGGGCCAGGAGCCAGGATGAAGGCTGACAGGGAGAAAGCAGTCTTGACCTGCTGAGAGGACACAGAGCCCCCGGGGACTTCTGTCATCTGCCAGCCCCACCTCTCCTCACTCACCCCTGGGCCCCTAGGTTACAGCCAGAGTGCCAGGAGGAAGAGGATGGAGGGGGCCGGATGCGCTCATTGTCATCCTGCATCTGCAGACGGATGGGCCGGCGCAGGCCCCAGGAGATGTTCAGCAGTCCCTCCACGATGAACTCGTCTTCCTCCTGCCCACAAAGCAAGCGGCAGGTGAGCCCAGAAAAGCCACACAGAAGCCAGGACCATGCTGGGGGAGCCTCCTTCATGTGTCCTTGCTGGGTACATCCAGATTGAATTCGCAGGATGAGGGCAGCTGCCCAAGTCCACACCAGAGCTCTGAGACGCTCTCTATTGCAAAGTACACCAGATCCTGAAGCTCCTCATAGGTCAGCACAAAAGTTGCCATGAAATTTAAATATTCATGTGACAATTATAAAACCTTTTTTGCTTTTATACTAATGACTTTTAAAAATAGCAGAATACATCTTTAAAATAAACAAGACCAGGGCGGCGCCTGTGGCTCAAAGGAGTCGGGCGTCGGCCCCATATGCCAGAGGTGGCGGGTTCACACCCAGCCCCGGCCAGAAACTGCAAAGGAAAATAAATAAATAGGCTCGGCACCTGTGGCTCAACGGGCTAAGGCGCCAGCCATGTACACCTGAGCTGGCGGGTTCGAATCCAGCCCGGGCCGCCAATCAACAATGATGGCTGCAACCAAAAAACGGCCAGGCGTTGTGGCGGGCGCTTGTAGTCCCAGCTACTTGGGAGGCGGAGGCAAGAGACTCGCTTGAGCCCAGGAATTGCAGGTTGCTGTGAGCTGTGATGCCACAGCTCTCTATCCAGGGTCACAGCTTGAGGCTCTGTCTCAAAAATAAATAAATAAATAAATAAATAAATAAATAAATAAATAAATAAATAAAATAAACAAGACCAGCTTTGCTAAAAGAAGCAAGAACTGAATTCTTGAGTTAGCTTCTTTCCCTCCCTACTATGGGAAGTGATGTTTCGAGCTGTAACGTATGTTTAGCAATCTGACCCACTTGGTGAAGGAGATTTAAAGCAACATTTCCCCTAGTTCCCCTGCCAGATGCACTGTTGCCTTAAAAAGAGTGTCAAGCGATTGTGAGCTGGGAGATGCTGTGTTAACCAGATTTCCTAACAGCAGAACGTCCCAGAGCCTGTAGTAACTAACGTGCTACATGACGACTCTCTGAGAGGTGAATAAATCCTACAGGAGTTCCCAATTTATATACTCAAAGGTTACCGACTAATGAGAAGCTAAATGTAAAACCTATCTAACAGCATTTTTATATTCTATCCCAAAGAAATGGATGTCATTTATGACCATAAAACCCTTAGCTTATGGAACCCTTTGAGGATTTATTCTACAGGACATCCCCGAGGAAAGCTATTTAAGAACCAAAACCTTGCCATAGCCCAGCCACTATTTAGTAGAAGGCTTGAGGACAATGCCAAGAAGAGTCAGGCTTCCTTTCCCCAGTCTCAGAAATACCTTTCTGAACCCACATTTTATGGGCAGGGCCCATAAGGGTCAGACTTGGGCCATGGCCACATGCTCAGGACAAGCCCTTGAAGTTTTCTGGGAGGGATGTCCTACAGGGGTGACCACTCACTATGGCAAGAGAGATAAGGACCTTTTAGAACCTCAGGAACCCTCAGGCCCAAGACATACACTGACAAAGACTAGGCTGCCCACCCAGGGCAGGAGATTCACAGGCCTTTCCTGAGAACTCCTTACCTCTCGGTGCCGGAGCTGCAAATTTTGGCCTTCGTAGTATAAGTTGTAGGTCTTCAGATGCAAGAGAAGTTCATTCCTTAAGGGGGAAAAAGATACAAGAGTTTGGGGCCAGGTGCAGTAGCTCACGCTAGTAATCCTAGCACTCTCAGAGGTCAACAAGGGTGGAGTGCTTGAACTCAGGAGTTAGAGACCAGCCTGAGCAAGAGCAAGACCCCATCTCTACTAAAAATAGAGAAATTAACTGGTGTTATAGTGAGGGAAAGAACAATTTAGGAATTTCTAGGTGTTTCAGCACATTAATAGGGACAAGTCTGGATCTCGCTAACTATAGGCCCAGCTACTCAGGAGGCTGAGGCAAGAGGATCTCTTAAACCCAAGAGACTGAGGTTGCTGTGAGCTATGATGATGCCTTGGCACTCAACTCAGAGCAACAGAGTGAAACTCTGTCTCAAAAAAAAAAAAAAGTTATATGAGGTGCAACTTTATCAGTTGAAGCCACTTATAATGCAGCTGTTCCCTTCCTAGCTCACATCCAACCTGGTCTATAATTATCCACCTTTGGGTGTTCATACACATGCACGCACACACACAGAGCTCTGCCACCATTCTCCCTCAGAATCAAGAAAACACCACCCCAGAGCAGACTCTAGGTCAGGAGCAACTCCAGGACACCAAAGCAAGTCTTGTCTGCTGACAACAGGACGGAAACTGGCATCTCTGACAACACACCCCATGTCCAAGCTGAATAAGCAAGTGTTAATAAGATTCATAGAGAAAAACACAGTTCAAAGGCCACAGAGAGGGTTCTCCTGTGGCCCCTACATGGATTTTCCTCCCTTGAGCATGCCGAGTGAGGGGAAAAAACAGTTACCACAGGCCTTCTCAAAACTTAGGAACTTCCAGGCATTTCAGCAGATTAATAGGGAGAGGTCTAAGCCTTGCTGACTTATGCTTCATAGACATGACCTTATCATGTGTTTAAAAACTTACAAACCCATGTATACCATGGAATGCTATTTCAGTCATAGAAAAAGATGGAGACTTTATATCTTTTGTATTAACCTAGATGGAGTTGGAGAACCTTCTTCTTAGTAAGGATCACAGGAATGGAAACTAACAAGAAGCCAGAATACAAACAAACACACTTCCACATAGAGAAAAACTCAATTAACTTCTAGTTGGGGGAAGAGGGAAACAGAGAAAGGGGGAATCTGTGTGCTCCCACCTAATGGGCACCATGTAAGGGTACATGACGCACCTCCTGGTCTACAACAGAGACTTTACCTAACAAATGCAATCAATGTAACCTAATTGTTTGTACCCTCATATTAATCTGAAATTTTTTTTTTTTTTTTTGAGACAGAGCCTCAAGCTGTCACCCTGGATAGGGTGCTGTGGCATCACAGCTCACAGCAACCTCCAATTCCTGGGCTCAAGCGAGTCTCTTGCCTCCGGCTCCCAAGTAGCTGGGACTACAGGCGCCCACCACAATGCCTGGCCATTTTTTGGTTGCAGCTGTTGTTGTTTGGCGGGCCCGGGCTGGATTCGAACCAGCCAGCTCAGGTGTACGTGGCTAGTGCCTTAGCCCGTTGAGCCACAGGCACCGAGCCTAATCTGAAATTAAAAAAAAAAACAAACTTATAAACTCCCAGCAAAGTGAAATGAATGAATAAAGGCACCTGTGATCACATAACAGAATATTACACAGTGATAGGAATATGAATGGATGACACACAGCAAGGATGAACCTCACAGGTGTACGAGAGAAAGAAGCCAGACGCAACAGATCACACATTGTATGGTTCTGTTCACGTGAAGTTCTACATGGAGTGTTGGAATTCAGAATAGGATTCACCACGGGGAGTAGTGACAAGATGTGGGCACGATGGGACTGCCAGGCCCCAGCAATATTCTACCAGTTCATAAAAAAATAAAAAATAAATAAATACAAACAAACCTTAGAAACTCCTGCTCTGAAGCCTAGTATCGAGCCTCCTTAGCTGCCCAAAACCAGTTTCTAGATGCTACCTAGAGAGCACAACTCTGCTGAACGCGGCCAGAGAGGAGATTCCATCCTCTTTGTGATGAGGGAGACCCATCCATCAACCCTGAGAATTCACGAATCTAGTTTGTTTCTGGTTTTTTTTTTTTTTGAGACAGAGTCTGACTGTGTCACCCTGGGTAGAGTGCTGTGGCATCATAGCTCACAGCAACCTCAAACTCCTGGGTTGGAGCAATCCTCTTGTCTCAGTCTCCCAAATAACTGGGATTACCAGCACCCGCCCGCCACAACACCCGGCTCACAAATCTAGTTTATCTAAAAGCACATGTTATTATACTCCATGGGGAATGAACAGGAGAGAGGTTTAGGGGCTGTTGTGTGCTTCTGCCTATTCCCAGGCAAGAGGTTAACAGTTCGGTCTCTCTGAACACAGCCATTCCCTGGAGAGATATTTGGACCACACGGAAGGCAAAACCTGCTGGAAATTCCAAGAAACTCCTAACAAGTTAAACCTAGATAAACTGGAATCATTTGCGTGAGCAGAAATGAATTACTGAAAAGTATGATTCCAAGTAACCTAAAACACAAGGCTATTTGGTACTTTTGAACAGATCAGGAGCCAGGGTTTAAAACTTCTGGTCAGTAGAAGTCTCTGGGGGAATTCTTTCAATAAAGAGATAAGAATGATCAAGACACAACTAGAACAGGGACTCTACCTAACAAATTCAAACATTGTAACATAATTGTTTGTACCCTCACATTTCTTTCTTTCTTTCTTTCTTTTTTTTTTTTTTTTTTTTTTTGCAGTTTTTGGTTGGGGCCAGGCTCAAACCCGCCACTCCCAGTATACAAAGCCAGCACCCTATTCCCTGAGCCTCAGGAGCCACCCTGTACCCTCACATTGATCTGAAATAATAATAATAATAAAAGAGATAAGAATGACCCAGATCTCACACAACTGGTGTCAGTGTATGATCAAGAGTGTTTACAGACTTCAAACAATTTAGTCTCAGATAAATTAAACATTTAATTAAGATAGAGAGAATTCAGTCTATAAAATCCCTGTGCTGGACATAAAAAATATATCTTCAGGGCGGCACCTGTGGCTCAGTAAGTAGGGCACCGGCCCCATCTGCTGAGGGTGGCGGGTTTGAGCCTCGGCCCCAGCCAAACTGCAACAAAAAAATAGATGGGCGCTGTGGTGAGCACCTATAGTCCCAGCTACTCAGGAGGCTTAAGCAAGAGAATCACCTAAGCCCAAGGACTAGAAGTTGCTATGAGCAGTGACACCACCGCACTGTACTGAGGGTGACCAAGTGAGACTCTGTCTCTCTCTCTCTCTCTACATATATATATATATATATATGGTGCATATATATATATATATATATATATATATATATATATATATATCTTCAAACTTACAATTCAAAAAGTCCACTGTGGAACAACCCCAGTCATGTATGCAAAAGGCCTGAGTTAAAAGGCCTCAGTGCATAGAAGGCAATGAAATTGTCCCCTTCTATTCAGAGGGCACCTGCGCCAATTTTTAGCCAGAACCATGGCAGCCCAGGGACACATTACACCAGCCAGGAGTCCATGAAGGAACACCACAGACAGGACAGTGAGGAGCATTTTAGCCCCTTTAGGCTGAGGATACCATAAGCTGGGTGGTTTATAAACAACAGAAATGTATGTGTCATGGTTCTAAGGACTAGAAAGTCCAAGATCAAGGTCGATTCAGTATCTGGTGAGAGCCCATCCTCACAGACAGTACCTGCTCACTGTATCCTCACATGTGGAAGGGTAAACAAGCTCTCTCTGCCTCTTGTGTAAGGGGCACTCAGATCTAATCACCTCCCAAGCGCCCTGCCTCTTAATACTAGCACCTTGCGGGGGGGTGGGGGGGCGCCTAGGTTCCAGCATATGAATTTGGGGGAGGACCCAAACATTCGAACCATAGCAAACAGCCACCAGCCAACTCCTCTCCTGGAAACCTTTCAGGACACCACCCCTCTTCAGCCCCCTAAGGTCTAAAGTCTCCCCTTTACTTTAACCTCCAGCATCTGGGGGTGTGCCTTTATCTATGGTGGCAGCCTTGCTGATGCTCTCAGTAAGTCCAGGTTCAGCTGCTCTGCTCCTTCACGCTCACAGTTGTCCCAGCTGTCTGATGTACAGGGGAGGCCCCTCTGCCAGTGGCTGGCATCCACCCACAGCATTCCAACACAGGATTGGCCCCTGGGGACATAGCACCATAGCAAAACATCTTACTTGGAAATGTATTTGTCTTGTCCACATGGGACCAGGGAAGTCTGGTGACTGTAATCCATTCTTCCTTTCTCTTTTCATCAGAAGGAGAAGCCTGTATTCAAAAGGACAGGATAGAGGTTAATGTCAGATTGTGTCCTTGGAAACTTGGCAGAACTTGGGCAGTTGGGGGTGGGAGTGGAGGGCAGAAGTGGAGAATACAAAATTGGATGACATAGCTCTTTGTTTCCCCCAGATTCACAGCTAACACTGGCCTAGGCCTAGTGAGATGCCACTCCGCCTGCTGTTGCCTCTGCTTGCCACAGCCTCTGGGAAAAACACAGTGGCTTAAACCTGTAATCTTAGCACTTTGGGAGGCTGAGGTGGGTAGATTGCTTGAACTCAGGAGTTCGAGATCAGCCTGAGCAAGAGCAACACTCCATTTCTACTAAAAATAGAAAAACTAGCCAGGCACTGTGGCAGGCACCTATAGTCCCAGCTACTCGGGAGACTGAGACAAAAGAATCTCTTGAGCCCAAAAGTTTGAGGTTGCTGTGAGCTCAGCACTTTACCCAGGGTGACAGAGTGAGACTCTGTCTCAAAAAAATAAAAGTTAAGGCTCGGCGCTTGTGGCTCAACGGGCTAAGGCACCAGCCACATACACCTGAGCTGGCGGGTTCGAATCCAGCTCAGGCCTGCCAAACAACAATGACGGCTGCAACCAAAAAATGGCTGGGCATTGTGGCAGGCGCCTGTAGTCCCAGCTACTTGGGAGGCAGAGGCAGGAGACTCACTTGAGCCCAGGAGTTGGAGGTTGCTGTGAGCTGTGATGCCACAGCACTCTATCCAGGGTGACAGCTTGAGGCTCTGTCTCAAAAAAAAAAAAAGTTAAAAAAAAACACCCAAAGGAAAGATGACAACCCTTTACAGTCTGAGAACAAATGCCCCAACCACAGAAAAAACAAACATTCAAGTTGGTTCTGAGGACAATTGATGAATCCTCTCTGAAGTGACCTTCTTAAGACAGAACAGAGACCTATCTAACTGGGATATCTCAGATTCTACTGAGATATACCGAAGATTGGTAAACCACTTAAAAAAACTGAAGTATAGCTGGGCGAAATAAATCGTAGCATATATGTCTACAATGACCACTGAAATATGACAGCATAAAAGGCAATTTAATTATCTGCAAAAATAATATATTATGAAAATGCATGTTACAGAACTATGAATTCAATTTTGTTTACAACATATGTAAAGTATAACATATGCACATATATAAACAAGCCTACATTTTTATGTGAATTTATATATTCGTACATGTACATTATATATACATGTGTGGGCTTTTCAACCTCAGCTCTATGAACATTTGGAACCTGATTGTTCTTTGTTGTGGGGACTGTCTTGTGCATGAAGGGTGTTCAGCAGCATCTCTGGATTCTACCCACAAGACACCTCCAGTACTGCCCCCGTTATGACAATCAAAAATGGCTCCACAGGCATTCCTAAGTGTCCCTGAGGGCAAAATCCCCTCAAGAGAGAACCACTGGCACTTATTCATGTACGTAAATGAACGTAAGGCTGGCTGTATTTGAGTAATGGCATTTCCAGTGATTTTTCAAAAACATTTTATTATGAAAATTTTCAAACATAAATAAATATGACAGCTGGATGCTGTGGTTCATGCCTATAATCCCAGGAATTTGGGAGGCCAAGTCAAGATGTTTGCTTTAGGCCAGGAGTTTGAGACCTATTTGGGAAACATAGCAAGACCCCATTTCTACACAAAGTAAAAAAATTATCCAGGCATGATGGCATGCTCCTGTAGTCCCATCTACTCAGGAAGCTGAGGCAGGAGGATCACTTGAGCCCAGGAATTTGAAGTTATGGTGAGCTATAATCAGGCCACAGGGCCATGGGGCTATTGCACTCCAGCCTTGGTGAGAGAGAGAGAATTTATCTCTAAGAAAAAAGAAAAAGAAAAGAAATATGACAGTGACTAGCTATATGTTCATGGCTATTCTATTCTTAGCATTGTATTATACTCACCCACTCCATCATATATCTGTTCATCTACACATCCTTTTATCCAGCCATCAATCCATATTATTTTTGATGCATTTCAAAGTAAATTATAGACATCAGTCACTTTCTCTTAAATACTTCTGCATGTGTATCATGAAACTGAGCTCAACATTTGATTATAGTACTAGTGATTTTTCTTTTATTTTTTCCTTTTACTTTACCTTTCTGGACTATTTATACAACAGCTATAACTGCAGCAAAAAGGGTTAGATGTTGAGTGGCTCCAAGGAAGGCACAGAGGAGCCAGAGGCACACATCTGTGGAGGTGGAGAATCAGGCTCAGAGCAAATAAAAGCCCTTTCTAGCCACTACTCACTGCCAGGGTCTTCAGATAGTCACGGGGGACCAGGAACTGGATGCGGATAAAGATGCCCACTGCCCACCCGCCAGATGCCAACCTCTCCATTCTTTAGCTAAAAACTGAGATTGAAGGAGATATCTCGAATTAACATGCAAGAGGCCAGGTACTCATGAGCTCACTGGGAGGATGTGTGTGCTCTTTCTTTTAGCTGCTAGTGAAGTAGGAAGAAAAATGGGCCCTGGTAGAGGTCAGAGCAGGGAGTTAAGGCCTGTGGCCCAAAGTCAAGAGGTAATGCTGGATTGTCTAGGTGAGGCCAATATAATACCATGGGTTCTTAAAAGTCAATCAGTAAAGTGAAAGGCAACCCAAAGAATGAGAGAAAGTATTTGCAAATCATATATCTGATGAGGAGTCAATATTCAGAATATATAAAGAACCCTTACAATTCAACAACAAAAACATAAACAACCCAATTCAAAAATTGACCTTGGACTCTAATAGACATTTCTCCAAAGATGATATAAAAGTAAGCATATAAAAATATGTTTAACACCATTAATCATTAGGAAAATGCAAATCAAAACTACAATGAGATAACACTTTATAACCATTAGGATGACCATTATCAAAAAAAAAAAAACCCAGAAATTAGAAGTCAGTAAGGATATGGAGAAACTAGAATCCTTGTGCACTGTTGTTTAGAAACAGAAAATGGTGCAGTTGTTATGAAAAACAGCATGGCAATTCCTCAAAAAATTAAAAATAGAATTACCATAGATTCAGCTTCTGAGTATACACCTAAAAGAACTGAAATCAGGAAACTGGAGAGATATTTACACACCTATGTTGACAGCAGCATTATTCACAATACACAAAAGTTAGAAGCAACCCAGATATCCACTGGTAGATAAGTGAATAAGCAAAAAGATAGCATAGACATACAGTGGAATAGTATGCAGCCTTCAAAAGGAAGGAAACTCTGACACATACTACATTACGTGTAGAAGGACATAATGCGTGGAACTCTGTCTGCTCCCCTCCCACAAAAATTTGTGTCCAGATTATTTTGCTTTTGCATGCCAAGCAAAATAATCTGGACACAAAAGACACTGATTCCACTTTTATGAGGTGTCTAGTGTAGTCAAAATTAGAGAAAGAGCCCAGCGGAGAGGCTCTTTCCTCCAATCCCAGCACTCTGGGAGGCCAAGGTGGGTGGATTGCTTGAGGTCCAGAGTTTGAGACCAGCCTGAGCAAGAGCCAGACCCTACCTTTAGTAAAAGTAGAAAGATTAGCTGGGCATTGTGGCAGGTGCCTGTAGTCCCAGATACTCAGGAAGGCTGAGGCAAGAGGATCACCTGACCCCAAGAGTTTGAGGTTGCTGTGAGCTATGATGCCATGGCACTCTACCCAGGGCAACAGTGAGACTCTTTCTCAAAAAAAAAAAGAATTTTTTTGGTACAGAATTTGCAAGATGGAAGAGTTCTGGAGATGGATGGGGGTGATGACTACATGACAATATGAATGTACTTAATGCCACTGAATTCTACACTTTAAAGTGGCTAAGAAGGGAAATTTTACGGGTGTTTTACCACAATTTTTTTTTAAGTAGGAGAGGAAGGCCAGTGTTATTGGACTTTACCTGCTGCTGTTGCCAGCTGTGAAGCTGGAAGAAGGGTCCATATTATAAATAGCTTCTAGGAAAGGACAAGGAAATAGTCTCCCCAAGAGCCTCAAGAAAAGAACATAGCCCTGCCATCACCCTGACATCAGAAACCTGATGAGACCTATAGTAGACTTTCAACCTACAAAACTATAAGATAATAAATCTGTGTTATTTTAGGCCATTAAGTTTTGGTAAATTGTCATGGCAACCATAGGAAACTAATACAAAAGCACTATAAGGCAGGGCCATGAATGGGGGAGGGGAGCAGACAGAGTTCCACGCAAGACCAAGACTTCCCCTGTGTCCCCAAAGATGGCATCCTAAGAACATTGCTGGTCTCTCTCAACTTTAATTTTTTATATTTTTCCAAAAAGGAAAAATAATCCAATCATACAAACCAGAATATCCCAAACATATGTACTGCACAAAAAGGAAGAAAGGAAAGTAAGATTAGTGAGAATGAATTTCTTTTTTAAATGACAATTACCCATAAATAGTGAGTATTTATTTATTTATTTATTCATTTATTTATTTATTTTTAGAGACAGAGTCTCACTTTGTCACCCTCGGTAGAGTGCTGTGGCTTCACAGCTCACAGCAACCTCCAGCTCTTGGGCTTAGGCGATTCTCTTGCCTCAGCCTCCCGAGTAGCTGGGACTGGCGCCTGCCACAATGCCCAGCAGGCGTTGCAGTTTGGCCAGGGCCGGGTTTGAACTGGCCACCCTTGGTATATGGGGCTGGCACCCTT
Source organism: Perodicticus potto (assembly GCA_963574655.1). NCBI lineage: Eukaryota > Metazoa > Chordata > Mammalia > Primates > Lorisidae > Perodicticus > Perodicticus potto. The sequence goes on from CAUYRH010046810.1 coordinate 26,603, forward strand.
CCCACTGAGCCACAGGCACCGCCCGTATTTATTTTTTAAGAAATGCTCCTCTTTGCACGTGTGAATGTCCCCATTCAGCAAACACTTATTATGCTTCCTAATGGTGCTTCAAGAACGAAGTAACAAGGTGGAAGACCCTGTCCTCAAGGGCACATGGTCTAGAAGAGGGGGATAGAGGGCTTTACCCAGGAAAGGGAGGTGGCACATAAGAAAGACACCTAATCTGGCCTGGGGTGGGTCCTGGGGGCTTTCTGGAAGAAGTGACCTCCAAACTGAGACCTCAGTGATAGAACAGAGTTGCAAAGGCCGAGGGTGGAAATGTCCCAGCAGGAGAAGTGTGCACCTCAGAATTGTGCAAGGTGCGGCAGCACAAGTGGGACCCTGACAAGGTGAAGACTGTGTGCTTCAGTGGCAGGTATGGACATGTATGGGGGTGGGGGGCATCTAGTAGGACGAATGTGGTTCCCAAAGGTAGCCAGGTCCCAATCCTTGAAATCTACAAGTATAATAAGGACTTTGCAGGTATGATTAAATGAAGGATTTTTTTTCTCAAGCCTTTTTTTTTTTTTTAGAGACAGAGTCTCACTATGTCTCCCTTGGTAGAGACCCGTGGCATCACAGCTCACAGCAACCTCAAACTCTTGGGCTTAAGCGATTCTCTTGCCTCAGCCTCCCAAGTTAGCTGAGACTATAGGCACCTGTCACAATGCCCAGCTATTTTTTTGTTGTTGCTGTTGTCATTGTTGTTTAGCTGGTTCCGGCTGGGTTCGAACCTGCCAGCCTCAGTGCAGGTGGCCGGAGCCGTAACCAGGCACAAACCTGATTTAAATAAAGGATTTTGAAATGGGGAGACCATCTGGATGTCTAGTGGGCCCCAAATGTCATCAGGGCATCCTAGAGAGGTGTGACGATGCTACACTAGGGATAAAGATGCAGGAAGGGGGAAAGGCCAGGATGCGGACCCCTCCACTCCCCAGAGCCCCTGCAGGCAGTGCAGCCCTGCCTGCCAGCACGTTGGTTTTGGCTACAGGAAACTGATTTCCAGACTTCTGGACGTCAGAATGCTCCGTTTGTGTTGTTTTAAACCACCAAGTCTGTGGTGATGTTTTACAGCAGCAAGAGGGAAACAGGGGCATTCTGAGAGGAAGGATGTGATCTGTTGCACATTTTGGAAAAATTGTGGAGAAAGGATGGGAGAAGGTGGCTGGGGACTGGGTCCTGGCACCAGAGGTCAGGAGAGTGAATGAGGTCATCCAGGGAGAGCGGGGAAGACAAGGAGGGTAGGGCCCCCAGGAGCCCAGGTGGTCAGGGTGGGCAGAGGAAGAGGGGATACAGGAGACAGGATAGACTGGAAGCCCAAGGACAGTGTGCTTTGAAAAAGAGGGCACAGTCGGTACAGCCAGGAGCTGGGAGCAAAAGCCCAAGGAGGGAGACCCAGAGCAGCCTCTCATTTACACCACACAAAGGTCACAACGGACCTCAGCGGAGTCACTTACACAGCCTGGTTGGAGTGGAAATCGGATGAAAAATGGCTACCATCACCAGCCCTTCGCACCCTGAGCTCTGGAGTCTTCCTTCAGTCAGGGGGAATGTTATTCTATTCCTTCTTTTGTTATTTCTCTTCTTTCTCCCATTCTTGGTTCTTCTGAATCTCTCTCCTCTCTGTAGCACTATCTACCTATCCATCTACCCACCCATCTAGCCACCCATTTCTGAAGCTATCCTCCAAGTCTCCCTTTTTATTCATAATCTCTCCTTTTTTTCTTTTCTTTTCTTTTTTTTTTTTTTTGAGACAGACTCTTACTTTGCCACCCTCGTAGAGTGCCCTGGCATCATAGCTAACAGCAACCTCAAACTCCTGGGCTCACTCAATGTTCTTGCCTCAGCCTCCCAAGTAGCTGGGATATAGGCACCCACCACAATGCCCAGCTAGTTTTAGAGACAGGGTCTCACTTGCCCAGGCTGATCTCGAACTCCTGACCTCAAGTAATTCACCCACCTCGGTCTCCCAGAGTCTTAGGATTATTGGTGTGAGCCACCATGCCTGGCCTCCATCTCCTTATTTTTCTTCAAAATTCTCCAGCTAATCTTCTACTTCACTAAATTTCCTGGAGTACCCTCTCTTCTCTTCACTGCCTCCACCGTAACCTATAATGTGGTAATAATGTTTTGTATCTGTCTTGCTCTTAAGACAATTCCCTTTGATACCATGTCCTCTTAAATCTCCCGAGAATACCATTCTCAGAGAATTTGAGTCTTCTCTATAGTTATTAAATCTATATGGTTCTAGAGAAAACCATTGACAGGCAGATCAATTAAACAACATAGTATACAGGCATAGGCCCAAATATATCTGGGGACAAAATGTAAGTAGTATTTCTAAATAGCAGGGAGAAAGCAAATTAATCAAAAAAATATCATTAGAGAATTTGTTGGCCTTTGAAAAAGGTGAGATTGGGAAACTTATTTTTTCCACCAAAAGAGAAATCATAATTAAATCAAAATTTTAACATTAAAAAATAAAATGCTGAAGGAAATGTTCATATTCAAGATCCAAAATCCAGAGGCATAATTTTAAAATATTGATATCAATCTGCAAAAATTTTTCTGTTTTGAAAACAATTACCCTACACCAAGTGAAAAGGCAAATAAAAAGTTGGGTAAGAATATTTATAATACATATGACAAAGGGCTAATGTCCTTAATATATAAAGGACTTTAATAAATAAATAAGGAAACTGTTTTACCCTCATTTAATAAATGGGCAAAAGACATGCACAATAGTTTTTGGAAAAATAAATACAAATTGTTAATTAGATACATTAAAAGGTGTTTAACTTCCTTTGTGACTATTTTTTTACTTCTCAGATTGATACAAATCAAATAATTTCATGGCCCCAAATATGGGACTTCTCCAGGGCTCTGTCACCCTTTACCTGTTAGTTTTATGAAGGCTACAGCTAGTATTCCAACCTATGGCTCATGAGGCTCCAAATTTGTCTCTGGCCTGACTTCTTGCCACCTTTTTTCTTTTACATTTCTTGGGGAAGGAGCACTAGGCACATACGTACATAGCCACCACTTTGATGAACTGAGGTTACAGGTAAGTGGGCACCTGCACCTCTCTTCACCAGCTTTCCAACCATCGCAGCACATCACTGGCTAGTCCCAGCCAGCTGAAAAAAACAAGCTAAATTTACATACACTTTAAGGCAAACACAAGAGTAGCCCTAACAAAGGGCCGGAAATTTACAGTTAAGTCTGATATTTTTTAAACAAAGCATTGTTTCTCACTCAAGGAAGGGTCAGAGGAAGACGATTTATGGAGCTGGAATGTGGACTCAATTGGACACTTCCTTCAAGGGTAGCTGCCAATATCTGCAGCCTTTGAGAGAAGGATTCACTTAACTGACTGGCTGCCACTCTTCTGCCCTCCCTGTTACTATCTATAATGTATGGAGCCCTCTTGGGGTCCAAAATGCCTTGTAAGAACTATTTACAAGCTTCACTTCCCACAATGCCTTGGGATATGGACCAGGTCTTTGTAGAAGGGAAAGCAAAGCAGGGCAGAAATGAGGGGTGTCCCATAGCAGCCAGCATCTTAGGCACAGAACTGAAACACTTCATAGCTTACCATTCTGAGAAAAGAGATAAGAAAGGGCAGATTTTACACAAATAATTTTTTTTTCTCACTTTATCACCCTCAGTAGAGTGCTATGGTGTCACAGCTCACAGCAACCACCAGCTCTTGGGCTTAGGCGATTCTCTTGCCTCAGCCTCCTGAGTAGCTGGGACTACAGGTGCCTACCACAACGCCCGGCTATTTTTTTGCTGTTATTACAGTTTGGCTGGGGCCAGGTTTGAACCTGCCATCCTCAGTATGTGGGGCCGGTGCCCTACTCACTGAGCCACAGGAGCCGCCCCCACGAATAATTTTTAATGTGGAGCTGCTCTTAGAATGTTAAACAGTTAAATCTACGAAGCTGGACACAGCTATTTAACTCTAAATCAGTACTTCTCTTTAGAAAAACTAGTTTAGAAAATTACATTCCCTTGGACACAGCAATCTTCTGTCTGCTGCTTCTTTCCCCCTTGGGCCTGTAGCTCCCAGCCTGGGCCTCTCTCCTGCTCATGTCCCCAGTATCATGGTTACTTCTTCAGGCAGGGAAGGGGTTCAAAGCCAGCCCAAAGGTGCTAAGCTGCTGCCTTAGGTCAGGTCCCTAGAAGCAGAGCCCAAGACGAGGATCCCTGGGCACATGGAAGTGTTTCCTGGAGAAACCTGTAAGGGAGTAAGGGAAGCGGGATGGGGGTAGGGGAAGAGCTAATGGTTCAGCTGGGGTCCAGTCGAAGCCCGGTCCCAGGGAGAGCTCTGGGGTGTAAGGGGCACTACAGAGTGGTCCCAGCCAGAACTCTGGAGCCCTGTCAGTTACTGGCTGAGAGCCATCCATGGGAGGAAGGGGTGACCCACCCCACTTCCTGCAAGAGCAATTGTCAGGGTGAAGCAGTCAACACGGCACACGCCACAGACTGAAGGACTCAGGTGGGCACCACAGTGTCTACTGCACCTGCCCCATGTCTGGGACTGAACGACTACAAGCCCTGTCCCCACCCTCCTCCCCCTGCCCTTCCCTAGGCTGAGAGGCTGCAGCTGCCTACTCAGGACCGGCCTGGCGCTGTGTGAGCCAAGGTTGCAGGGACGGGGCAGACTCCTCCAAGCCCTGGCCCAGCCAAAGCCCTGCAGCAGTTGTACAAAGGATCTTTTCCTCTTCCTTCCCACAGACCCCCACTGACAGGTGTTTCCAGCCTTCCCAAGAATAAAAGAAAGGCTGTCCAAGCCCTTGAAATTCACAGGCTCAGCTTCCTGTGAGGAGACCAAACACTGAGTCCTCTGGATGCTCTGGGAGGTGGAAAAGGCATCCAGAGCTCCCACCAAAGACGGCAGCTCTTGGTTTCTCCCAACGGTCGATCAAAGAGTCTGGAGAACACACCGGGGTTAATCCAGTCTCCCAGCATCCCCAGGACCTTGGCTCATCCCTCCAGCTCTGTTTGGGCCCAGAGACCAAGCATCTCTCCTTTTATTTATCAGCTGAAAAGTCTCCAGAAGGAGAGGGGCAAATGAGGAACTGAGGCGGTCAACCCTGGCACGAAACACCAGAGTGAGAGAGACTTTAGTGTTGCTTTTGGAGTATTTTGGTTTGTTGGTTTGTTTGTTTTTTCCTAAACCGTCTTGCTGATTGTAGAACAGGGGTCGGGCCCCACCCCACCCCCACCTCTGCTGATGGAGGGATTTGGGGAGGGGAGGGCAGCCCCATCTCAGAGAAAGTACCCCTGGGAGAAGCGGGAGACAGATGCAGGGAGAAGAAGGCTTTCACAGAGAATTCCCCGGGGTGGCAAACCCACAGAGCCACCCCTGACCAGTGAGAAGCCAGACTGGGCAAGGCCTCAGCTAAACCAAAGATGCAGGTGGGGGTGGGGCACAGCTATGTCTTGGGATGCGTGACATCTCAGAGGTGCAGGCTTTGCTATTTAGATTCTTCTGAAGCAAAGGCAGGAGAGGGGAGTTGCTTTTAAAATCCTGGTATCCAGGCTTCAACCCAGACCAGTTACCTCAGACCGTTTTTTTGAGAGGTGCCCAGGCATGAGCATTTTAAAGCCTGCCTAGGTCACACCAATGTACAACCAGGGCTGAGAACCACTGAGAATTCTGGTAGAAATAGAGCTGTGTGGACTGAGGCCCTCCCGAAATGTACAGTAGAACCTCCACAGTTGACCTCCTCCTTAGCTCCTTAAGTTGACCTCCTTTTCAGAGACGGGACATGTGTATGTATCAGTACAGCAGGCCTGGTTCCTTCTGTTGACCACCTCCACATGTTAACCAGTTTGCTACAGTGCCTTGGGTGGTCAACTTACAGAGGTTCTACTGTATCAAAACAGCCTTTCAAAAAAGGAAAAAATGGAATTTTCTTTTTTTTTTTGCAGTTTTTGGCCAGGGCTGGGTTTGAACCCGCCACTCCAGCATATGGGGCCGGTGCCCTACTCCTTTGAGCCACAGGTGCCACCCCCAAAAATGGAATTTTCTAAAAGCAAACTGAGTTGGCTATTTAGCACCCTCTCCCCATTACTAATATTTCTGAGGAAGAAGGGGACTGTGTGGAGCACCCTGAAAGCCAGTGTGTGCAGGCACAGAGCTGACACAAAGTGCCCCTGCTCGTGCACCATGTCACAGAAGCAGCCAGGAAGCCAGAGCCAGCATCAGGCCTAAAATGGTCGCTGGAGCCTGTAGCTTCCCCTTTTGGGGCCTGTCCCCACCTCTTGTTGGAGCCCTTCTCCTTCCTCTGAAAACAGTCTGGGTCTGGGGTGGAGAAGAAAGTTATCTGACACAGTGCTTCATACTAAAGTGTTAAAGACTGACCCAGCCAGGTCTCCCAAGGGAAATCTGCTGTGTAACCAGGCAGCCCCAGAGAGGACAGTGCGGGCCTTCTGCCTGCACTTCAGCCCCCTGCCGTTGGGGCAGGAAGACTTCTGATGGCAAACAGGAAACCCCAGGGCAACTGTGCCACACACACGAGGACAGAGACTTGAGCTGTGTGCAGGGCTGGGGCCCTGCCAAGACCTAGAGATGACAACAGATTCCACATCAGTTTTCTAAACCTGAGCCTGTCGCCTGTCTTGGGTAACACAAAATTTGGGATTCTTTGGAAGAAATAGAAGGTCTGCTTACTGTCCTATCTGGGATCTGTACCTCCTCTGCCTCCTTTCCCACCACAATCCCCTCCTTTCCCACTCTGCTCAGGAAAGGATCTAGCCCCAAACACCACCTTGGGGAGAACAGGCCAAGTGTGTGCATCAATCTACTCCCTTCCCCTTTGTGACTAAAAAGGCCTTTCTCCTCTCCACCCCAAAGGAATTTTAAGCCTCAGGAAAGAAAGAGAGGAAGGTATTTGGGAAGAGGTTGTCTGCCCTGCCAGGGGAGGGACAGCACCTGTGGGGCAGGTAGAAAAGGGCTGAGCTCAAGAGAACTAGCAGAAGGCAGCGCAGAGGATGGGTCCTTGACACCTGTCTCATCTGTTTGGTAACAGAACAAATCAGGGAGACTTTTGTGCTAATACAACAGATGCTAAAACAACAGATGTGAGCCTAGTATGGACTCACTGTTCACCTGCTTTAACTCTAATCCCTGCAACTACCCCATTACAAAAGACACTTTGGGACATGGTGGCTCTTGCCTCTAATCCAAGCATTCTGGGAGGCTGAGGTGGGTGGATCCCTTGAGCTCAGGAGTTTGAGACCAGCCTGAGCAAGAGCAAGACCTTATCTCTACTAAAAATAGAAAAACTAGCTGGGTGTTGTGGGCCTGTAGTCCCAGCTACTTGGGAGGCTGGGTCAAGGAGATCAATCATTTGAGTCCAAGAGTTTCAGGTTGCTATGAGCTATGATGCCACAGCACTTGAACCAGGGTGACAGAGTAAGACACCATCTCAAAAAAAAAAAAAAAGAAATACACTTTTATCCCCAGTTTGCAGATGATGAAATTGAGGCACAAAGGAGCTAAGCAACTCTCCCAAAGACACATGGCTAGTAAGAGAGAGAGCTGAATTGCAAATCCAGGACTGCTCAGTGGCAAAGCAGAAACCCTTATATAGTGCAACTTCTCCTGGGGTGAAGAGGAAAAAAGCTTTCAGCCCCAAATCAACAGACCCAGCTATATTCTGCAGGGGCGTTTCTCCCATGGGGTGTGCATCAGTCCCCTAGAGGGCTCCTTAAAATACAGAGTGTGGCCCCTCCCCCAGGTTCTGGTTCAGTAATTCTGGGGTAGGGACTGAGAAAATGCATTTACAAAAAGCTCCCCAGCTGCTGCTGCTGCTAACAGGCTTACCTCAGTCCCTCCAAGGACCCCAGGGGGACAGTTTTATTTTCTCCATTTTACCGAGGAGGAAACAGAAGGTCCCAGGGATTGGATGACTTGTCCCAGGTCACACAACCAGCCTGAAGCCCAGTGCTCCTTCTGTGGTGCCTCGGCTGACAGCCGGATCTGAGGGACTGGCTACATGGAAGGCAGAAGCAGGCCAGCTTCAGTTTCCAGCCCCCAGCAAGTCTGCCTGTCCTGGGGCCGGGAGGTGAGTGAGTGATCAGCCCAGAGGACAAGCTATGAGAGAAACAGACCCCACAGAGGCCAGGGAGAAACATCCAAAGCAAGACCTGGGCACTTTGTGGCCAGAGCCACTGACTCTCACCCCACATCACCCTCTGTCCACCCCTCACACTCATGGGTCCTACACACTGCCCCGACCCTGCACCCATAAGAAGCCTCTATGTCTGACAAGAGACAGGGCCAGGCCCTTCCAGAGGCCACCTCGGCCTGCATGCCGTACAGGAGGGACGGAAGTGCAGTAGAGCAGAACTGGGATCCCCCAAGCAAGTCTTTGAAAAGCCCCAATTCTTCCCACCCCCAGCTGGGGCCCCAACCCCACCCTCCCTGCTCAGGCCCTGCACATAGGTCTAAATTCCCTGATGGGACTGCAGGAGATCTGAGGAAGTGGTTTTGAAACTACTCTGAGTGCCACACCAACAGGTGGGAGGCCAGACGAGTGACCCAGAAGGCCACTGGCTGGGGCTACCCAAGCAATAGTCTCGCAGGCTGGAGAAGCAGCCATGTGTTTATAGGGAAGTCCACCAGCAGCCACCAGTTTTGACCTTCTGGATGAATGTTTACAAGGAAGCCCAAAGGCCCTCAGCCTCTTGTCAGAGCGCCAGGGTGTCGGAGAAGGATGACAGAAGGGATGAGAAGGAAGTAAACACTCCAGACAGAAGAGGCTGCGTGAGTGGGTGTGAAAATGCAGGTATGGATGTGAGCAAAAGTGTAGGGGTGTGTGGGTATGTGTGTGTCTGTATGTATGGGTATATGTCTTTGTGTATGCATGTGGGTGTCTGTATGTACGGATGTGTGTCCGTGTGTTCGGGTGTGGGTGTGCGTCAGTGTGCATGGGGGTATTTTTCTATATGTATGGATGTGTATATGGCGGGGGTGTCCATGTGTATGGGGGTATGTTTCCGTGTCTGTGGGTTTGTGTGTGTGTCTGTGTGTATGTATGAGGATGTGTGTGTCCATGTGTATGGATTGTATGTCTGTATGTATGTGGGGGGGTGTGCGTGTCCATGTGTATGTGTGTGTGTCAGTGTCTGTTTGGGTGCATGTCCGTGTATATGGGTGTGTGCACGTGTGAGGTATGTATGTACAGAATTTAGACTTCAGTTCAGAGAAACCAGGGACCTACCATGTTAACCCCCAATGTTTGCTGACCTGTGGGGAAGAGCTTGTCACATCTGCCTCCCTGAAGCAGCACCTGTATGACCTTCAGCCAGAGGGGCCCCACCAGACACAGCGCACCATGGGCTCAGATGCAGAGTGAGAAATTCCATGTGGGCTCGGCGCCTGTGGCTCAACAGGCTAAGGCGCCAGCCACATACACCTAAAAGCTGGCGGGTTCGAATCTAGCCTGGGCCCGCCAAACAACAATAGTGGCTGCAACCAACAAATGGCCGGGCGTTGTGGCGGGCGCCTGCAGTCCCAGCTACTTGGGAGGCGGAGGCAAGAGACTCGCTTGAGCCCAGGAATTGGAGGTTGCTGTGAGCTGTGATACCACAGAACTCTATCCAGGGTGACAGCTTGAGGCTCTGTCTCAAAAAAAAAAAAAAAAAGAGAAATTCCATGTGGACAGGTTTGGCCCAAGGGAAAATGGGAAGCTGGTGGAGACAACACTGGCCCCAACAAAGCCAGTGGGATGGAACCCTCCCTGACCTGCGCTCTCAGCACTGAGCGCTTTCCCCATCCTACCTGGGCAAGGGCAAGTCGCAATTTCTTCCAGTCCAATAATTAAGGGAAGGCCTGAGGCCTGTATCCCTTGCTGCTCTCACTCTCCCTTCTGAGAGGCTGGTCTCTCAGCTCTGCAGAAACATGCTGCCCATCCCAGCAGGTGGGGTTGCTGATCCGGTTCCCTGCTTCCTACAAGCACAGGTTTCTTTGATAGCCGAGCTTCCTGTTTATCGGGTGGTTTCCAAATCACAGGCCTCTCTGAGACACATCTCTGACCTCACATCCCCTTCCTAAAGGGAACCCCAGCAGTTCTTCCTTTTTTGGTGCTATAGGCTGAGACTCTGAGCTCTGCGTGCAGAGACCTTGGGGCCTCCGCTACTTGCTACCTGGGTATAGAAACCTAGGGTGCTGGGCCTCCTTCACCCCCAGGAATAGGCAGGTTTCTGGAATGTGAGAAGTGGTGAGGGGGAGAGCAAAGAAAGGGGCAGGTGTGTGCTGAGGGGAGAGAGGCGGGACCACAGCCCTGTGGGGCGACCTTGCATCCATTACCCTTTAAACACGTTAACACACTCAGCATCACATGCAGGGAAATCCACCTCCCCCAGCAGATCTAGGGCCCTTTGCAGCGCCGGGAAAGATGGCACATCTGGGAGTTTCCAGAACATTTCCAGGAGGCTGAGGGGAAGTTTGCCACAATACCACATTCACGGCTGCCTCTGACCGCCCTGCCCTGTGACCAGCTGACTAACCCTAAAGGACAGTCAGCATCATGAAAAACAGAACTGCTCCTCAAAATGACCTTCAGCGGCCATCTCTATAAAATCTTTTTTTTTTCTTGTTGGCTATGGTATTCTTTTTATTTTTAAAATTTATTTATTTATTTATTTTTGAGACAGTCTCACTTTGTGGCCCTCAGTAGAGCACTGTGGCATCACAGCTCACAGCAACCTCCAACTCCTGGGCTCAAGCAATTCTCTTGTTTCAGCCTCCCAAGTAGCTGGGACTATAGGCACCCTCCACAGCGCCCTGCTATTTTTTTTTTTTTTTTTTTTTTTGAGACAGAGCCTCAAGCTGTCAACCTGGGTAGTGTGCCATGGCATCACAGCTCACAGCAACCTTCAATTCCTGGGCTCAAGCGAGTCTCCTGCCTCCGCCTCCCAAGTAGCTGGGACTACAGGCGCCCACCACAATGCCTGGCCATTTTTTGGTTGCAGCTGTCATTGTTGTTTGGCGGGCCCAGGCTGGATTCGAACCCACCAGCTCAAGTGCACGTGGCTGACGCCTTAGCCCGCTGAGCCACAGGCGCCGAGCAGCGCCCTGCTATTTTTAGAGATGAGGTTTCTCTCTTGCTGAGGCTGGTCATATAAACTGTTAACTTTGTTACCAACTTCAGCATTGCACTTCTCCCTAGTAAAGCTGTAAAGCAGTAGTTGCTACCAAGTCAAGGCAAATTATTTCATTATAACATGAAAATAGCAACCTTTGGCCTATTGCAAAAGGCTTTTCAAATATGTCAGTCTCTAACTTGTAGAAAATGAAGGGAGGTAGAAATCCAGGGTGCTGATTTATGTTATAACTTGGTCTCATGTTGTGGTATATTTCCAGCTGCAATATATTTAAATAACTAAGAAAGCAAAACAAGTCTTCATGTATAACAGTAGTAATCTAGAAGTCTTCTATTCAAATTAATTTTTTTTCTTCCCAGTAACATACCAGAAAGGAATGAGCACTTAGAAACCCTAAGGGGGTCTTTAAATAAGAGTCAGAAAAGATATATAAATATAAAAAACAAAGCAAGAACAGAATGTTGTTAAAAAATAAAACTTTCGTTAAAAATGATTACCCTTTCATTAAAGATGGATGCTATGTAAAATGGGGTAGACATATCTCTATAACTCATCACGTTTAAATGTAAATTCTCTAGGAGATGCAAATCCATCTTTGTCTTTCGTTATCAGAAATATCCTGCACCAAAACATCGTGATAACTTTCGTTCACTACCACACTGCTTCTGAAGCTCCTTCTTTCGATACAATTCAACTTCATCTTTAGAGAGTTTCCAGTCATTGTAAAAATCCATTTCTTAGAATGATTCATGGGATCTTGGTCCATTTTTGAATCTCTAAGAGATCAATGTTGAGTATCATTGTACTCTCTGGAAGAATTTTGCCTTTTCCTTCTTTTCCATAGTGCAGGGCAGGAGGAATGAGCTTTCCCTTCTTTCTTACACTCATTCCCTTCAAGCCCTGGTCCCAGTCTTTCAGAGCCTCCAGGGTAAACCAAATGGGCTGACCATGGTCTGTGAGTATAGTGAAAGTAGCCTTCATTGTGGCTCAACATCAAATCCCCTCCTTTGGTTTTCTTGGCAGATGAATGGCTTCTGGAGAACTGCAATTTTCATTTTTGGTTCAGGGATCTGAGCTGCAAAAACATGTCTAACACATTAAGACCGTGTCCCGCAAGAAAAGCCTCGTGTTGCTAAAGCAAGAAAGAAATCTCTTCTCTGTCCAGTTAACATTTTTTCTGGTCAAATATCCTTAGCACAGGGCATTCTCACATTTTCATGGCTCTCTATAAAATCTTTACACTTCCTGCTGGGCATAGTGGCTAACGCCTATAGTCCTAGCACTTGGGAGGCTAAGGCGGGCGGATTGCCTGAGCTCACAGGTTGGAGACCAGCCTGAGCCAGAGCAAGGTCTCATCTCTAAAAAAAAAAAAAAAAAAATATCTTTACACTTCCCTAACTGCCAGTGCTTAATAGGACAGCTGCCCTTTGGGCAGATGGAAAACAGGCAGACCCAGGTAAAGAGATTTCCTTAGAGCCTTCCTGGACCTATAAGGCACACTCTTTGGGGAACACTTACCAAGGAACTTAAAGCATTTGCCACAGAACAAAGCACTCCAGAGAAAAGCCACATGAGCTGGGTGCAGTGGCTCATGCCTGTAATCCCAGCACTTGGGAGGCCGAGGCAGGTGGATTGCCTGAACTCACAGGTTCAAGACCAGCCTGAGCCAGAGTGAGACCTCGTCTGGAAAAACAGCCGGGCATTGTGGCAGGCAGCTGTAATCCCAGCTACTTGGGAGGTTGAGGCAAGAGAATTGCTTAAAGCCCAGGAGTTTGAGGTTACTGTGAGCTATGATGTCATAGCACCTTATCGAAGGTGACAAAGTGAAACTCTATCTCAAAAAAAAAAAAAAAAAAAGAAAAGAAAAGAAAGCCACCTGACCCATTCGTGTGACTCCTGAATAGAATCACGTGACCCAGATTCCTACTTTTGGGTCCCGCAGCTGCCTCACAAGAACTGAAGTGTGCACACTGCCTCACCAGCCCCCAACCCTGCTGCACCATGGCCCAGCAACAACAGCATTCAACAGACATGGCCGCAACCACCATGATGGGTACTCAGCAGTCTAGCTGCAGACTTTGGAATAAAGAAAGGATGCTTGAAATAGAAAAGTTGAGACTCTCTTGTGTCTGGACAGCCGGTTACCAAATTTTTCTCCCAGCCTCTAAGCTGCAATTGGGATGACTTGCTATTCTTTCATGCCTCCCTAATCATCCCTGAAAGTCCTGCTCCCCATTTGGGGAGGGACATACTAACTAAAACAGGAACTTTTCACTCCTGGAGATCTAGTCATGATCAAAACTCCTCCCTCTAATTCACCTTTCCTGACCCCAACTTGGGAAGTCCCTTTTCCTGTTATCTTGTCTTCTTCTACTGTTAAAGTTATAGGAGTCGATTCCTGCATACATCATTCACCAGTAAAGTCCTGGAACCCTCCATCTTCTACAGAGGCAGACAATGAAGTCAGCCAACCACAGACCACCTACACTTGTGAGCCAAAAGAAAGTTTGAAGTTATTATTTAGGAAACAGCTAGAAAAATCCTAATATGGTTTTCTTTTACCATCACTGATTAAGTGCTTCTGACCTGACGCTGTTCTACCTTTGCCTATTACTGATTACACTAATCAGATTTATGTTTTCCAGAAAGGTCATCAAGCCACACGCAATAAAGATGGTTCCAGTCCATGAACCCCTGTATCACTCTCCCTCC
>CAUYRH010046814.1:0-26388 GCA_963574655.1 Perodicticus potto
AGCCCAGGAATTGGAGGTTGCTGTGAGCTGTGTTGCCACAGCACTCTATCCAGGGTGACAGCTTGAGGCTCTGTCTCGAAAAAAAAAAAAGAAAAGAAAATAGAAATAGACTCAGAGTAGTGGTTTGAGCTCACCCTGGAGACCACACTGCCTTTGGCCTTCCAGTTACATGAATCCACGAGTTTCCTAAACACTTAAGTCAGTTTTAGTTAGGTTTAATATTACTTACAACAGAAGCCTTCCTCGATTACAAAAATGGTTGCTGCAAGAATGAAATGAGAGAGTATATATACAGCCGCACAGTGTCTGGGACGCGGTGAGAACCTGCAAGTTGTTCCAGGGCAACTGTTTTGTCCCTAGAGAAGCCAAGGGGTGCCTCTTAAACAACAATTAATGTCCACAAACTCACCAGGTATCAAGATAACAGAGATATAACAAACACAGGTGGGAAGATGACTCTCCAAGCATCGTCTGTCTTAGGTTTCTCCAGGTGTCTCCACAAATATTTACTAAAGTGTGCTGAGTCCTTAGGTGCAAAAGAAGAGACCATGCGAGACAAGCATATATATGCTTTCAGATTCCAAATCTACCACTTATTATCTGCATAATCACGAGCAAATTACGCAGAATCTCTGAGCCCCATTTCCTCACCTATAAAGAGGACATAATGCTTTTTCACAGGGTGGCAATAAGAATTAAATTGGAGAATTGCGTGTGTTAAATATTTAGGACTACTTGTGGTGTCTCCCTGTTGTCCAGGGCCACCACCTTGCACAATTGGAAGGGCACTGTTCACATTTTGTGTCCCCTGGAGTTATGCAACAACTGCCAGGAGCACATTAGCTCCTTAGACCAATGACCATATTTCGGACATCCTTTCTAGGTCTTTATAGGACCAGCCATACAGACAGAGGCAAACCTCCTCTCCAGTCTGTGCCTTCTCCACCGTTGTGGTGTCTCAGCTACAAAATGCTATCCTAACAGATGTCTTTGCCCTCAATCTCGTCCCTTTACTACAAGGATTATATTCCTAACATACCATTTTAGTAATGCTACTCCTCTGTTAAACAGAAATTGCTGGTGGGTCTCCAGAGCAAAAGGAATGAAAGGTTTTTGTGTGTCACATGATACCCTGTGTGACTGATACCTGCTCTTCCCCTTTGCCTATCTAGATAAATTCCCATTCATTTTTCAAGCCCAGTTCAAAATCAGTTCCTTTGTGAAACGTCCCTGATCCCAGGAAACTTAGCAGCTACCTTCACTGTGCTCGGGTTGCATTTATATGTCCCTCTTCTCAAGCCCAGCCATTATTTTAATCATTTTCACAAATATCTGAATTTCTCATTGGATCAAAACTCATTGGTAAGATTATTTTCTTTTCTTCCAATGTCTTGCACACTTTTTTAATAATTAAAAAAATGAGTAGACACCATATTATGATAGATGTTGCAAGATGTGCTGGAAAGGACACACGCTTTTAAGGCACAGAGACTTGGACTGTAATCCTGGCTCTGCCAATTTCTTGCTGTATACCCATGGAAATTAACTCCCTGAGCACGTTTCCTGATTTGTACGAGACAGACAATAACTCTACATTGCAGGACTGTTGTGAGGATTCTAAGTAGTGTGTACAAATAAATAGTATGACACTTGGCCACAGAGGTGTCATTACTTCTATTTCCATGGACCCCTTTATACCTAGCTACCCAACCACAGCAGTTATTTTACAATAGAAATGAAAACAGTGACTCTTGGAAGAGCTGTAACAAGGTGTTTGATTATCACTACTGTAAGCCAGGGCTGGCAATCACAAGGTATATGAGCTACCACTTTCCTTTGCTGAGTCCACAGCAGACATGATTAATCAACCACTGAGTACTTTCTCACGGAAGCCTCAACATATCCTCAAACATCTTTCTCAGCAGAACATTCTAGGGACCCACTCCCAACTGAACAAAGCAGGCACGCAAGGTGAAACTTAATTGCCTTCCTTAGTGCCACTAATCACGAAGTGTCTGCTATGAGATAACATTGGCAGACTGAAAATGTAGACAGCTGATTAGTCAAAAAAGAGTTTGGGAAGGTAAGGTTAGTATGTACGTGAGAAAATACTGAGAGATTTGTTTTTAAAACTCAGTGGCTGAAGGATAAATGGTGCAGTCAAGTCTGATACCATCAGGCCCTGCCTACTCCCCATTGTCCCTCTTATACCCAGGGCTGGACATGTGATTTCCCCCCCCCTTACAGTGCAGGTTGTGCTTGGTCACTGTGCCAAAGGTGATCTTTTCTGTCCTGTTCTGTAGCTAACCTTCCATACCATGCTTCCCGGTGGCAAAAAAGACAATTGATCAATTAGTGAAACAGTTCACTGAAGATTATCAAATTAATTCAACCAAACCCAGCTGAAACTGATGGACTCAAAAGAGGGTCAGAGGAATAAAAAGAAGTATAGACATATATAAATTTTTTTAGATCTGTAACCAAGGCAGCTTATTCTTCCCTCCCTAGAGCACGAGATTAGTTAGGAGGGAGGAATGGGCATCATAAGCTCAATTTTGTGATTAACAATTATGTGCTAACAGCCATAAGTCTTAGTCCAGAAAGTGACTGACCTTAAGTATCCTTCATACTTCACTTCACTTCACTATACTATCACTTCACTGGTGGTTCCTCATCTTCACAGGAGTGATTTACATTTTACGTGTGTCTAAAATAGCTGAAGTTTGAGAGGTAGGGGTCCGGATTTGGGATTTTTACCTCATCGCTTCCTAGACTCTAAGCAGAGGTCACTCAATGGCATAGACAACCAGTCTTTTTTTTTTATTAAATCATAGCTGTGTACATTAGTGCAATCATAGGATACAATGTGCTGGCTTCATATACAATCTGAAATATTTTCATCCAACTGTTCGACAGTTGGATGAAACCTTCATGGGATTTTCTTGTTTATTGTATGAAAACATTTGTATTCTGCATTTAGTAAGTTTCACCTGTACCCTTCTAAGATGCACCATAAGTGTGATCCCATCATTTACCCTCTCTCCACCCATCCTCCCCCCTCCCCTCCCCTCCCTTGCCCCTTTCCCCATATTCTTGGGCTATAATTGAGTTATAGCCTTCTAGACAACCAGTCTTGTCCAGCAAACCTGAGAAAGACTGAAAAATAGAAGAAAGTGGATGGATTTCAAACTGCTCAGACTAATTCCTCTTTATTGGTACATAAATCATCTTTATAAAGTCCTGCTTGTTTTGAATCCTGAGTGTTGCATGTCTATACACTCTTGGCACCACACTGATGTCACTGCAGCTCTAGCTGGTCTCTCTGCCTGCCCCTTGCTCCACCATAGTCAGTTCTCCTCATAGCAGCCAGTGCCATCTTTCTAAAATACAAGCTGGTCCCTCCCCAAGCCTCCTTATCCTACATGGGACAGTGTCTAAATCCTGCACTACAATTTTCACAGTCCTCTATGATGGGGCCCTGGCTCACCCTGACTCACCTCTCTCCACTCATCACCTCATCCTTTACTTTCCAGCCTTGGGCTGGAAAGAATAATGGCTCCCAAAGATATCCAAGTCCTAATTCTTGGAATGTGTGACATGTGTTACCTTACAGGGCAAAACATACTCTGGAGATGTAATTAAGAATCTAGACTATTTCTACCCCTTTGTGTTAGTCAGTTCAGGTTGCTATCACAGATTACTACAAATTGAGTGGTTTAAACAACAGAAACTTATGTCTCACAGTTCTGGAGACTTGGAAGCCCAAGCTTGGGGTGCCAGCATCTTTGGGTTCTAGTGAGGGCCTCTTCCTTCTTCAAAATGGCCACCTTCCTGTTGCAGCCTCCCATGGCAGAGAGTAGAGAGAAGCAGAAATCTCTGTTCTGTCTCTTTCTTATAAGGACTCACTGATGAGGGCTCTACCCCTGTGACCTAATTACCTCCCAAAAGCGCCATCTCCAAATCTCCTCACATTGAGGATTAGCATTTCAACATATAAATTTAGGGGACACAAACATTCAGTTCATAGTAGCCCCCCTTAAGGTTCAGCTTTAGTATTGCTTGGTGTGTTCCTCCGTGCCCCACACTGGGTGAAGACCCCGACTCTGAGTGTACATCAAGCCTCAGTTTTCCTTACCATTGCATTCACCACAAGGTAATGTGATGGTATTTATGTTTCTCACTCCCTAATTAGTCTGTAAGCCCCACAGGGGCAGAACTCAAGACCTGTTCTTCTGAGCACAGGGATAGGCATGGAAGTATCCTCAATAAATATTTATTGAATGAATGAGTGGTTCAAGCTTCTTGACCTTCTGGGTGCAGGAAACTTTCACGTCCGCTCTAGTTCAGCTGTCTCTTCTTACAGCTCATCCCCTGATCCTTGCACCTGGGACTGATAAGACATCCCCAAATTAAACATCAACCTGGGTCAGTTCTGATAACTGGGTTACCCACTGAGAATACTGCAAAATAAACTGCACAGGGAACAAGTAGAATACTAAACAAGGACAAAATATTTGTGTGTGTATATTAGAGCCTCTCTTGCAGAATGTGATCAATGCCCGATTCTTTCTTAACATTCTATTCCTCAGTATTCTCAACCAAGCTCCAACAGGACTGGCCACTCAGTCACCACATTTTATGATTTCTGTACCTCCCTCATGATTCATCAGGCTCTATGATGAAACTAACTATTCTTAACATATAATATGATTTACTTGCCAATAAGGCTTTTGACTGAAATTCTTAGAGTTAGCTATATGCACTTATCCAATAGTACCTGAAATGGATTTATAGACCCCAAGTTAGTACTTAATAAGGTATTAAACTGAAGCTATAAATGCAAACCAAAGCTATAAATGCAAGTTTATTTTACAAATTGTTTCTCTACAGGAATTTTTACCTGACTACAACAAAATGATTTTCCTCTTTGTTGGATAAGACAGTTTATCACTTCTCTAAGGTCTATAGCTTCAGAATTCAGGAGATTTTACTAATGAAAAGATTTAAAAGGAAGAAACAGAAAAAAGAAAAAGGCACCAGGGCAAAGCAATAAGGAATTATAAACTAACTTTAATGACATCAACAGGAAGAATTTCAAACTATGTTGAGAATTTATATTTTAAAATTTAAATCTAGTTGATATATTCTGACTATAACATAATCATCAAAAGATAAAAGTATGATGGCAAATGGAGAGAACAGTTATTTAGGTAGCATCTAGAAATACTGCTACAATTAATTTACATAAATAGAAATCCTTGTCTGTGTTAGTAATTTTCCATACATCTTAGAGTAAAAATTCACACAGGACAGGCTTATAAATATACATAAATCTCAAAATCAATCACAATTGAATATTAGATACACAATTATTATAAAATAAATATAACCCATCAATGTCTATTTAAAGGCATAGTTTTTACAAAATCATTTTTTTGTAGACAGTTTCAAAAAAGTATATTAATACTCCTGGAGCCAGATTGTTCCAGCAAATCAGCACATCTGTGGGAATAAGGCATGTGGAGAAGCTGCATTCACTCTTCCGGTAGCCAGGGCCTTCCATGTGGTGAAACAGTAAGGATTCTAGTGACCTGGGTGAATGCTACACCAGCCACAGCACCCCATAATCTTATAGCATCAATTACTCTCCAGAAGAATCAAACTGAATAGCTATTAGCCTAACAGCAAATATCTAAGGGAAAGCATTAATCAGGCATCAGTATATTTGAAGCCAAAAATCTCAAGTAGCTTGATGATTTGGTTATATTTTCAGTTGCCAAACATATTTAAAATTACATTAGCCTAGCCACTACTTTTGTGAAACAGAACTCATATGCAAGTCATCTATTAAATCTAAAACAAAGAAGTCCAACTTAAAACTAAGTAATTGTATAAATGAACAAAGGAATAAGGAATCTAATTAAATATGAAACGTGTACAGGTTACATCAACATGCCAATTACTCACCTAATACTAGTCTTGGTTTCTTAACTAAGAGTATAGAAAAGTCAAATTTGACAATGGTACTTCATATGCTCTTAACATTCAGATGATGTTGGATGGAGGAGGCAAGACTTAATAAAATATCTAGGAATCCTTTCTACAAACTAAATTACTATAAACTCAGGGGTAGTTTTGCCTATAATATGCACCAGGTTTTATCTCTTGGATTTTAAAGTATTCAAGAGATCAGACACAGAAACAACCTTAATAATGACCTTCAAATGCTTGTGGTGTATATGTACAGGCATTTATGTATAAACATACACTATCATGTAGGTACAAATAGACAGATGATCCTCAACTTATGATGGGGCTACCTCCCAATAAACCCATCAATCATAAATAGGAAATACTATCAATTGAAAATATCATAAATCTTGATTTTTTATTTACGTACAATGGGTCTGATGGGCTTCGGCCTCATTGTAAGTTGAGGACTGTACCAAATGTATATTGCTTTCATGCCATTTATGGTCAGAAAATCCTAAGTTGAACCATTGTAAGTTGGGAACCATCTGTGTATATGCACACTGAGAACCATGAAACTGTTCATTAAACATAACCAATTCTGTTTAGAGAACAAGGACATAAATTATACAGAGTGGCTATAAAGTTCATGTGCAATTTAAAACAGCCAACTATTTTAAAATTGCCCACGAACTTTATGCCCCCCCCCATACAATAACAAAGTACATACATTTCAGCATTTGGCTTAGTGCAGTGGTTCTCAAACATTTTTCCATTACGATACATAAGATAGGTGCCATGTCACATGCATAAAACACTCCCATGGGTGTAGCAGGTTTTGAAAAAACTTTTAAAAAAATCTACAGGGAAATGAATTACTCTGAAACATTGAAATCCTTACCAGAAAGAGTAGTTCAGGAGTAAAAGGGGTTCACGATCGCCACACTAAGGTAAGACAAAACTGCTGCTTAGCAGTTTGGTACTTTACCACCACCTCTTGCATTAACTTCAGAAAATACATTCAAATGCAAATGCATGGAACGCCATTATGCCATTTATGTACAACAATAAATCAATAATAGTTGAAAAACAATTTATTCACTAACTTCAATATTTTTACAGTTAGCCAGTAGTGAGTTCCTGTCAGTATCCTTTGCAACTGATCATGATACTCTGGTGTGTCCCTGAATAAGGACGGGAAAACCACAGTCCACTTCCTGTCTTTGTACCAAATGCAAAGACCGTTCTTAGCTTGCAGAATAAAAATGGTCTTTGCATTTTAAATGGTTTTCTTTTTAAAAGTCTAAAGGGAAGTATTTGTAATACGTGAAAATTATATGAAATTCAAATTTCAGTGTTAATTGAGTTTTATTGGAACCCAGCCATGCTCATTCACGTATATATTGTCTATGGCAGAGCCAAACAGTGGAAACAGAGGTTGAAAAGCCTAAAATATTTACCATCTGGCCCTTTATAGAGAAAGTTGGCTGATCCCAGGGCAAGAGCTAAGAATGACACATGGTTCCACGTTAGGCACAAAGTCCTAAATATAGACGGTAAACTTCATCACAAAAGTAGCAGAAAATTCCATCTAGGACAAAAAGCTACTCCTGCCTTGTCCAAACTTTCGGTTTCTTTATTGACAAAAGAGAACTTAAGGTAATTAAAAATGACTTCTGCATTTTGTCTGAAATCATGTTGATAAATTCCCCTTTGAGACTGTAGTAGAACAACAAAAAGACATTGGGCTCCAAGTTGGAAGACCTAGATTTTAATCAATTTGCTTTTAAATTGTTAAACTGGGTTGTAGTGGCTCACCCCTATCATCCCAGCTGAGGGATGCAGAGGCAAGAGGATCTATTAACACCAGGAGTTCAATACCTGCCCAGACAACACAGCAAGACCCCCCTCAATAACTAAATAAATTGTTAAACATTTATTTAGCAATACATTTTTGAGTCTTTCTAATCTGTGTTATTTTATTAAAAAGCTATACGGGCGGCACCTGTGGCTCAGGGCGTAGGGCACCAGCCACATATACCAAGGGTGGTGAGTTCGAACCCAGCCCTAGCCAAACTGCAACAAAAAAAATAGCCTGGCATTATGGCAGGCACCTGTAGTCCCAGCTATTCTGGAGGCTGAGGCAAGAGAATCGCCTAAGCCCATGAGCTGGAGGTTGCTGTGAGCTGTGACGCTACAGCACTCTACTGAGGGCAACAAAGTGTCTCTAAAAAAAAACTATTAAATGGTAAAATAATCAAAATGTTTTTAAGTAGAGAAGCTGATATAAACTAACATGTGTTCCTTTGCCCCAAATATAACTATTAAAAGTCCTCTGGTTAATTTTAAACTACTAAAGGGAATAAAAGGCACCCAGCTAATTTAAGTGTCCCCTCCTAAAATAGGAACATTGAATTAAATCATCTCTAACGTCCTGGCCAGCACTGGTAATTTATGCCAGAGAACGTCAGCCTCAGTTTTTTCATCTGTAAAATTGGACTAATAATGGAATATTCTTCCTATGCTTAGTGTAAGGATTAAATAAATTAATCCATGCATAAGGGCTTAGAACATCACTAAATACATTTAGCTAGCATTATTATTATTATTCTAACTGGGCATTTTATTAAAAAACAATGCTTGGACATCTCTGGGACAAGAAGAATATTAGAAAATAGGAATACAGAGATAAAATAGAAGTTGATTCTCTTATATTAGGTAAGAATGAATGAAAGTGAGGTCTACAGAGTTTTCAGCATGTCTATCAATTGATGGTTCTCTGAGATAATGGTCAAATGATGTTCTGCATCTCTACTCTGCTAATTCTTATTACATTAATTAATTTAATTTAATTTCAGTTTTTAGACAGGGTCTTACTCTGTCACCTAGGCTGGAGAGCAGAGAGCACAATCATAGCTCACTGCATCCTCAAATTCCTAGGCCCAAATAATTCTCCTATCTTAGCCTCTCAAATTGCTGGGATTACAAGTGTGAGCCACCATGCCTGGCTTAATTGTTATTTCTGAATAATGACTATTTTTAAAAATGTCCAAACATCACTGTTATTAAGGATCTTTCAATTTATGTTTCAAAAGATGAAGTTCAGTATTGTCTAAAAGAATTGCTTATGCTTTGATCTCTGATGGAAGAATATAAAAATGTTAGCCAGTCTGGTAATGTAGATGAAATACAAGCCTTCTGAACCAAACAAACTTGCCAAAGAAGTATAGTTTCATATATTTTTTCATTCCTCAAATGTTTGCTGAGTGCCTGCTAGGGAGTAGTATCTGCTCGAATGATTAGTGACAAGAAATGGCCCCTGCCTTAAGGAGATAGCAGGGGGATAAGCTAGCAATTCTAATAATGTATGATGAGTAACTATGATGAGGGAGCCCAGTTTGCTACTGAAGGAAAACAAATCTATGTAGTCCAGAGGATTCGAGGAAGAAATATTTAAGCTGTGACCAGAAAAATGAGCAGGAGTTCATTAAGCAGAAGAGGCAAGAGACTGTCTGAATACAGGGAACAAAATTAGAGGTGAGAAAAACAGAGCCTTTCAATCTTGCTGAGACATGTGAAGAGGAGTGGCAAAAGATGACTTTGGAGGTCATCAAAATGCTGTGCATTCTGGTGGCAATGAGAAGGCACTGAAAACTCCAATCATAAATACGTAAAACTGGTAACCAAAGTAGAAATAATTGATGAGTTTGATTTGATCTAAGCAGAAAGAAACGCCATTCATTCCATTCGTTTATACTTTCTGTGCCTACCACTGGCTGAAGTCTCTCTTGTGTTTGAACTTATTTATAGCTTAATTATTATACACGTAAGAGAGTGGAATATAAAAATATTTGCTTTCTTATTTACAACATGAGTGCCTGTATATTCGGTCTCTTCACTACTAAACACCACTGTAGCTGACAAGCCAACACATGCTTAGCCATGACCAGAGGGCTTAGTGCAGAGGTGATGCTAGTTGGAGCTGAGGGCTTGAGGTTAAACCCCATCCAGTTCCACCACTCCCTTGATGCCATTTAATCTCTCCCCATCTGCAGTGAGGAATATCTCTCCTCCTGTACGATGGCACAGAGCATCAGTGTTTTCCTTATTTTGGTTCAGTTCTAAGAGAATTGGGAAGCTCTCTCCCAGGTGGAATTTCACCTCTTACATGAATCTCAAGGATGGGATTAGAAATCACAATCTCCTGTGTTGTTTGGAGCCAGCTTTAAAGCAACAAGGGCAAGGTAGAGAACTCTAGAAGGCCACAATGGAAATGTCTCAGGAGCATAACTATACCCATAGACTCCTCTCCTCTAAACGGGCACATACCTTTGGAACAAAGGAACTTTGGAGCTCCTTTGAAAAAAGGAAACACACTACATCAAGGCATTATTATGAATTATGCTGACTGCTACTTATAAGCCTAAACTTTTTTTTTTTTTTGGAGACAGAGTCTCACTATGTTGCCCTTTGTATAGTTAGGTGGCGTCACAGCTCACAGCTCACAGCAAACTCAAACTCTTAGGCTCAAGCGATTCTCTTGCCTTAGCCTCCCAAGTAGCTGGGACTACAGGTGCCCATCACAACACCTGGCTATTTTTTTGTTGCAGTTGTCCTTGTTGTTTAGCAGGCCCAGGCTGAGCTCAACCCGCCAGCCCTGGTGTATGTGGCTGGCACCGTGAGCTACGGGAGCCAAGCCAGGCCTAAACATTTTGAATGGATACTCTTGGTGAATTCACTTTATGGGTCATTTTCCCATTTTCTAATTAAACAAACAAAAAACCCCACGTCATTAAAAAAATTTCTTTTTTACTTCAAATCTCTACAATCTCCAAAAACTGGTTTATTATTAAAGTGCCTTAAATTTTTATTAGAATGTTTTATCTGTCATAATACATATTTAATCATACTTTAATGTGTGCTGACTCTGATATCAGAATTAGTTATAGCCACAGAAGACTAACCTTAGTTCATAAAATACAATACTCAAACAGCTCAAATTCTAATTGCTAAGAATTCCTTTTTAATCATTAACACAATTTTACATCTTCAGGAACACTCAGTTCCATTTCTAACCTTTCTAAACAGAAATTAAAAATGTACTGTCATAGCTACTCACTATAACTGAGAAGATATTTCAAATAAGTTGAACCATTTCTTATCATTGCAATCTTCCCCATTCTCCTCCTAGGCAGTGTAAATAGCCAAGCGCACTTATGCTTTATGTACTTTTGAAAATTCTTTCGCCCAAAAGCTAACTGTGAACTTGTGACATTCAGTGATGCTCTCCCTAGTAATACTCGAATCAACTCTCTTGTGCTGTAGTACTCAGAGTAATGATTGTTCAAAGTCATGAGTCTACACCTAGCTCTTTCTGTCCCTCGTTATGTGTTATTTGACCACACAGCCAAAACTGCATGGCGTATGGGCCATCAAAAGGCTGCCTTTCTGTGTCTCAAATCCCATTCAGTACAGTGACAATCAATAACTTTCATCAATCCAACTCAGAGTGACGTTTAAATAAGAAAACATATTTCAAAGTGCTTAGAAAACTTTTTAGGACTTTCCAAAAAGTATGGGGTCATTATTAAACAATCCTCTTTGACTAGAAAAGAAGCTTGTTCTTTCTTCCAAAAAGGTGAAATCATATGAGGTTTTTTTAAAAAATAATTGAAGCTAAAATTATACTGGATATTCTCTAAAAATAGATTTATACTAAAGATGTTCCAATCCAGTTAATCTGTTGGACTTGCAGCTGTGGTTAAGGGGTTCCCATCAGCAAGTAGAAGGTCAGAGCGACAATCAGAAGCAAACAAAGTGGAGATGAGAAGGTTTGATAGGCAGCTGATGGCATAAAAATGTCTTCATACTTGTAAATACTGACAACACGCTCTGAGGCTGGCGGTGAGTCTATATCATGTCGGGTGATAGAGCCTTTGAGAAAGAAATAGAAAGGGAGAGGCAGTCGAAAACAGTTCAGATTTAAAATAGTACAGGCAAACAACAGAAAAATTAAAGAAAAGTCTTCAGTATTGAATAAACATTGATTATAAAGATCTGGAAAGAGGTATTAGAGTTATTATCAGAATTCTCTATAATTGTACATATAGGGAAAAACACAGAAGTTAGCTAAATTTATCCCAAAGACTGATTCTCATGAATCTACACACCCTCTCTGAGAAAGAACCATGCTGTGGGTCTGGCTACTGGCATCCTAGTTCTAAGACTGCTACTCAGGCAATATCCTATGAGTGCCTTCTCTGAATGTCTCTAATGAATTTCATCTAATTAGTACCAAATTAATACATTTTGATTTCAAACAGCACAGACTACTAATTTTTTTCTCTCAAATCTGTCTTTTATACATAGATCATCAACTCCTGACCGCACTACTAAAATCTCTCTTTCAGACAGAAGCCCTCTTTTGTTTTTCTGCCCAGGCCAGGCTGGAGAGGGTGTGGTAGGTTGGGTGCGTGTCTGTGTGTGTCTGGCAGAGCAGTTAGAATGGGTACCGAGAGTAGGATGATTAAGATACCAAACAAGTCTTTGGATGGGAAACTTTTTGACCTGCTTACAAGTAGAAAGAAGTACAGGCTGTGTGTAAAAGACGCTTAATAAGCTGAGCTGTTTAGAAGTGCCTGATCTCCTGAATAATCCCCATGAGACTTGTGTTAGTTACAGAGACAAAGGCTTATGAGTTCAGTGCAAAGATATCCTTAGGAATAGCGCTCAGAGTGAGGGTTTTTAATGTACTCTCTGCTAGAGAAGCGCTGCTGAACTGGACATGTCTAATGCTTACAACATCGTTCATGCTGGCTCCTGTTAGTGCAAACCAAACTCCTTGGGTGGGCATAGAGACTTTTCTCTCCTCCTACCTAGCCTCAGCTCCTCGGTCACCAATATGGGCTGCTAGGCTTAATCATGCACCTGCAGTTCACACCTACCTTGAAGGAAATCTAATCCCATACCCCTTTCCAGCCTTTGTTCAAAGTTTTTCCCTTTAAGAGACTTTAGAGAACGGATTTGATCAATAGAAAGGCATTAAAAGGGCATTCAGGAAGCAAGAAAGGCACAGGCCTGTCTGGTAGGTGGGAATATGACAGTTTTGCTATGAATGAGAATAACAACAGAAATCTTAAGAAATCCAGATTTGGAGAGAGCATTGAACTTTAGGCTAGTCTGCCACTTATGAAAGAAGATGCCCTTCTGAGAATATAACACTTGCCAGTTAGTAAAGCAATTTCAAATGCTTGCTTTCATTTAACCCTTATAATAATCCTAAGGAGTAGGTATTATTATTATTCCCATTTTAGATACAAGGAAATGAAATTCAGAATTAAGACAACAGGCTAAATATTATATAGCTACCAAGGGGCAGAACCAATACTCAAACTTAAATTTAGACTCCAAATCTCATCACTTTAAATGAGCAATTTCTCTAAGCTAAGATATAATTTATTTCCCAGGGTACTGTAAGTACTTGAAGATATAACTGCAGAGCCATAGTTGGTAGTCAGGGAAATCAGCAAATGAAAAAAGTATCACCAATTTGGAGGCATTCGAGTGTTTTCCAAATGGCAACAGTCAAACAAAGTAGATTGTATCATCTCTAAACTGGTCAATGGAAATAAATTGAAGGGAAAAAAAAAACCAATCAGATCAGGTTAGGCAATAGATAGTAAAGAAAGATGCAATTCCTAGGAGCCAGAATGCATTCTCAGTACAAGGACTGCAAACCTCACTCACTTCCATTCTTGGTCAGGCCTTTAGGCTGATCAACCCGAAGGAATACTCAAGACGCAGTGTGACTTGATTTTAGCAATCTTTAAAAGGTCTCACAATATTCTTGGGTCTTCATTGGGGAAATGCTCAAGAGCCTTGTCATCCAAAACCAGGTCATCAAGGAACCAACAACACCAGGGAGCTTGTGATGGGTAGAATGAAGTCTATAGACAACTGCATTTTAACAATATATGCAGGTAATTCCTATACACATGAAAATTTAAGGAGTAATGGGCTGAACTATAGGAAGATTTGATGGATATATGATTACCAGAATAGTCACAAAGCAAGCACTAATAAAATGCTTGGTGTCAACCCCTGGAGAAGTCTTCAGAGGCGCTTTCCAATTCAGTATTTTTAATATTTACAGCATAGAAGTTGAGAGTATTCCCTAACTTTGGAGTCAGATCAAGGATTAATTTCACTTCTTCCATTAATTAGTCATATGGCCTTGAGCAAGTTTCTTAACATCTCTAAAACAAGGGTAATAATACCTAGACCTCTTGAGGATGCAGTGAGGAATAAAAGAGAATGATGTGAGAATTAATGAGAGCCCATATCCCACATACAACAGACATGATCTATTTCGCTAAGCATATAACTCATGATGTACCATTATGTCCTGTTCTGCTCTAATTTTCCATGTATACCCCTTGTCCATTTGTTTGTCCATCTGTAGAGTAAGTCCACTATAACCTTTGGAAGGCAGAAGTCACATCTCCTTTTTCTTTACAATAAGCATCCAGAGTACTTATTGCTCTCCTGTGCACATAGTATGGCTTCAGTTAACAATGAACATAGCACAGTGGTGTCTGGTGTTTAATCCGGATGCTAAAAAAGCTTACCCTGAATGGCTGGACCCCAAGCAAACAGATAATACCAACTCAAATGCAGATCAACAATTGTTTCATCTCTGGGAACATTCACAGGGCGTTTAAATCTGCAGGTGACACGATTATTCTCAAAAACTCCTTCTTCATCTCTGGCAGGATTTCTCTGAATCTCCTTTGCCCATTGGCCTACGTTGTAGAAGTGCTGTATGCGGACCCTGCCATTGTCATCATGGACACAGGCCATGACATCGTCACCACCCTAATATGAAAAATAATTCAGAAGAAAAAAGTCAAAAGTTCGTGTTTTACAAATTTGTCACCATGTATATACATTCCATCACCTCTGTAATTGGAAATCCCACTAAAAAATTCTTTTAAATGCCATTAAAAAGCCTTAACCAAGGGACCAAAGTTAGCATCACAAGAACTAGCATGATGTTGGAAGAAGAATAAATCACCACCTATTTGGTATTCCTGCCCAGAGCACAAACTGACCTAATTATCTAATTGTGAGAAGACAATCAGGCAAATGCAAACAGCCTATAATCTTCAAAGGAGTCAATGTGAAAGATCAAAAAAAAGAAAAAGAAAAAGATAAGAAACTACTTTAGAATAAAGAAGACTAACCATCCTGGGCAAGAGAGAGATTCCATCTCCACTAAAAATTACAAAATGAGGCTGGGCATTGTGGCTCACGCCTATAATCCTAGCACTCTAGAAGGCCAAGGAAGGTGGATTGCTTGAGCTCAGGAGTTTGAGACTAGCCTGAGCAAGAATGAGACCCCATCTCTAAAAACAAAAAATAGCTGGGCATGGTGGAGGGTGCCAGTAGTTGCAGCTACTTGGGAGGCCAAGGCAGCAGATCGCTTGAGTCCAGGAGTTTGAGGTTGCTGTGAGCTACAACACTACAGCCCTCCACCAAGAGTGACAAGGTGAGACTCTGGCTCAAAAATAAATAAATAAATAAAAATTTAAAAAGTAAAATGAGCCGGGTGTCATGGAGGGCACCTGTGGCCCCAGCTACTCAGTGAAGCAAGAGGATTTCTTCAGCCTAGGAGTCTGAGATTGCTGTCAGCTATGATGATACCATAGCACTCTACCCAGAGTGACAGAGTGAAACGGAAGGATGAGAGGGGGGAGGGGAAAACTAAAGATGCATGAAAATTGAATACAAATCTAGATGTTTCTGGACAGAATCCTGGGTCATAACCTAAAAATTTCTCTGAAGGACAGGAGTTGGACAACTGGGAACCTTTGAACGAAAACAGTATATTTGATAACACCTTCATATCGATGTTAAACGTTCTGAATTTCTAACAAGTGAACAGTATACGTAATAAGAGAGAACATCTTTGATTTTAGGAGATACCTGCTTAAGTATTTTGGGTTCAAGGGTCATGATTTGAACACCAAAGTTTCCAGAAAAAAATATGTAAAATCTATACATTAGGTTTTAGAAAACATTTACTCTGTGCTTTTTCTTGTGATAATAAGAGAAGGAAAAAAGAGACTTCTATTTTTACAGATAATATCAGAGTAGATATCTTAAAGGCCTTTAAATAGCAGACTATCAAACATAAAACTTGAACGTTCCTCACCTCACTCCACCTCAGTCCTCTGAGCCCTCTAATAGGCCTATCATGAGTGCAAATATATTCCAAGACAGGAAGGGGCTATTGTCAAAGTATGCCCAGCTGCTTCTCCCAATGAACAAGAGCAGCAGATAAGTAATGTTTCCATGCTGTCTCACCAGTTGAGCCCACTATCTTACTGGGTATGCCCATTGTATTACCACCTGGATCGGGACTTGGTGGGAATTCATTCTCCTGATGACCACTCCAAGAACAAAATCATCAGAGTGGCCACTGCTTAGACTGCTCCCCCAGTATTTTCCTACCACCCACCTGCAACCCATATCTAATCCGCTTGCAAATCTTGTCAGTGCTACTTTCAAAACCTATTCAAAATCTGAGCCTTGTCACCATCATCACGACTGTAATCCTGCCCTGAGCCACCCTCCTCTCTCACCCGCACAAACCTCAAAATAGGCCAGGTGAGGAGAAAGGAAAGGGTCCTCCGGATGGCAGTGGTAGCACGTGCAATGGTACAGAGGCCTAAGGAAGCCTGGCAGTTTGGGAAACAGAAGTGAGGTGACAGTGACAGGGCTCCAGAAGAAAGAGGGAGGAAGGCAGGAGAGCCCAGAGAAAAGCAGAGGTCAGATAACAGCTGCCGGGCCCTGTGTGTTTCCAGCCCCAGGCCTTTCTAAGGTCTAAAGGTTTTCTTGCCCAAGACCCAAATCTTCACTCTCCTGTAGTCTTACAGATCCACACCTTTGCAGGGCCTATGGGAAGGGGGAGTGTATTTCCTGGCCCTTACATTCTGTGTGTGGTTGTGAGACGTGCTCTGGGTAATGGAATAGTAGCAGATGCACACTAGCAGTGGTTTGACCTATGCTCATGTGGCTGTGATGTTGTGATATAATGAAAAATAGGCATCCAGTGTTTGCCCCTGGTTCCTGGCACAGAGCTCCTAAAACGTCTGGAATCTCAAGAGTATCTTTTGTACACTAATGAGATGACTGGTGGCCAGGGTGCGTGGGGGCCTAGCTAGCTTCAGGATGGAGCTGGTCTGCAGAAAGACCAAGGCACAATTAGAGATTGAGACTTTCAACCCCTCCTCCCAACCTCAGAGGGGGCAGGTGGTGGCGGAGGGAGGAGCTGCAGTTGAGTGCATGACCAATGGTCAATCACTTAATCACACCTACCCAGTGAAACAAAAACCTAAAAGGATAGGGTTTAGAGGACCTTCATCTTTTTTTAACTTGCAATCAGAGAGTCATAACTAATACAATTATTAGGGAGAAGGGATAATAAGAAAGGGGAGTGGGAGGAAAACCTGGCCTGCTGAACCAGGAAGTCTGGAGGGCCCATAAGAATAAATATATAAAGTAACCCAGGTAACCAAGGACCAATAGAAAAGGCCAATACGCACAGAGAGGCCAATGAAATACTTGCAGCCTATTTCAAATAGAGCAGTGGTTCTCAACCTTCCTAATGCTGGGATGAATTTTCATTGTTACAAAGGGGTTGAGAACCACTGAAATAAAGTATTTATACCCCTGCAGGCCTTGATTTCAAATAGAGTATTTATACCTGTGCAGGCCTTTGTCTTCTCTAACCTTTTCACCCTCGAGAGAGGGACCCACTTCCAGCTCTCTTTAGAAGTGCTCTAAACTTTCTCTTTGTTCTTCCTAAATAAAATCTCTCTCTGTTACTCTGAAATTCGTGTTAGTTACCTTTACTTTCTATCCACACTGCCTGTGCTGCTCCCTCTGGTTCTATTTTCAGTTTCCACTCACTTTGCTTTCAATTACTGCCATGCCTTGGTTGAACTTTCCAGCTCAGCCAAGTAATCGAAACAGGTCAACTGGATTCCGGGAACTGGGATCCCCGACCCCAAACAGTTATGCTACTTTGATCAATTTATTTGCCTCTAAAACCTAAAGTAGCACAGCCAACTAAAGAAAAAAAAATCAGTTTTACCTTGATTTGCCTCTTACCATTTTCTTGTCTGAAGAGAATCCAACTGCTACCCAGCCATCTGTGTCTGCGCTGAGCTCAAATTCCACGTCAGCCCCTATCATCCGATAGCTAAGAAAGTAGTCACAGGTCTCCGCATTACAGCCTGGTTTGCCATATCTAGAAGATACAGCAAAAGAGACATTACTATTTATTCAAAATACATTAAGAGAGCATCTGCCATAAATCAGGCTGGATGATAAACAATATTATTAACTAAATTAGATCTTTGCTCCCTGGGACCTTCAAAAACAGTTTTCTTTAGTTAGGAGGAAGCTTGGAAGGGATTGGACCCACTTTATCCACATACAAACCGAGGTCCTCAGATAGGAAAGGACTCCCCCGAGGTTGCATAGGAAGTCAGTGGCTGCAACAAGACTTGAGTCTGGGCCTCCAAACTCCCAGCCAGTGTTCCCTGCATTAGAGTTTTTAAAACATCAGTTATTATGGAATTATTTCTAAATCCCCTTTAGAGGAAAAGGATTCTTTGAGTCAATAATTTCAATTGTTTTTGCTAATTAAATGTATATTAACTCTTTTTTACTTACAAATCAAACTAGCACAAATTTATAAATTAAACATAAACTAAAAAACCAGGAACATTGAAATTCACAGCATTCATGTACCAGATTATATGGTTTTACCAGAAGTACATTTCTGGTGCTATGCATGTGATTACATTTGACTTTTCCATGCAGGGTCTTTGGAGTTGAGCATGGTCTTATCAATGACTAGAACATGATGGCTTAACTCTCCTCCACTTCCTTCTGTCTGAACTGCTGCAGACCCCTCATTTATACAATGCACCAGTGAATACCTCATCTGGTATTCACCGAGCATGAATGAATGCATTATTTATTTACTTGTTCTATTTGGCTACTTGGTTCTAATACAATCACAAATTCAGACATTAAAACATACAGCAGTATAAGGTGGTTATCCAGGTAGTGAGATTATGCACACATTTATCTTTTTAAAGAGCATCTTTGGAATTAAAACAGAACTTAAAAAATTTTCTTACAGAGGTCTTGAGGATCCTTTCAGACTGGCAAGCCTGAAGGAACACTGTATTACACTGTATTACTCAGGATGATAGAAACTGCAGCAATGGGTGGGGCATTTATACTCAGAAGGAAGGTGTCTGAAGGAACAGGACACAGGGTGCAGGGTTTTGATTGAAGAGAGAGGTAAGAATATGTTACTATGCTGGCAGGGACACCCAGGGAGGCCAGGAAGAGATGTAAGATCAAGGCAACAAGGAACTAGGGTGGAAAGGATGAAAGGAGTAAAGTTAAAGAAAAGTCAATGGGCCAGAAAATGGCCCAGTACGTACCCTGCTGAAGTTATGAAGGGGTACGGGCCCCTGATTAGAAGGAACTGCATGCAATTTAAATATTACCCTGAGAAGAACATCTGTTTCTCATCCTTAAAGTTATCCAACTTGCAGCTCTACCAACCTAAAGCATCCCTTAGTTTTTCCACAGTCATCCACTTTGATTTTGGCAAATGGATCCACAGGAGGAGCAGTAGGGAAAGGGTAACCTGGGCATTGAGAATAAAGAATTGTTAGAAAGTCCAGGAACAACCTGTCCAGCAAGAATTTTTTTTCTTATGAGTTGACTGTTTTCTATCAAACATATCTAGAAATGGCTTAGAAAAGGACTTTGTTTAAGCCTAGTCATCCTCTTCCTGGGGGAGGGCATAGGGCACATCCCTTTGGGACCCAACCCTACATGTGAGCTGAGAACAGGTACACTCTTCTCATTTTAGAGGCAATGAATCCAAGGTTCAGAGAAGGGAGTATGATTCATACAGCCACTGGCTTATACTGTCTCCTGGCAGTTTGAAAACCACAGTTTGAATACAATACACATGCTCTAAGAAAAAAACATTACCAACACAAATGATGCACTTACGTGCTTGATAGTAGGGTTTTCTCATTTACATATATGATAATAGGACTTTTTCCATTTTTAACTTTCCTTTTGCATTAAGCTGCGACATTTATCATGTCACCAAATTCTTATAAACAGTTTCTAGCCACGGTCTATCTCTCCTTAAGATCACTTCTTAAATGCATTAAACCTCATTAAAGCTTGTAACAAGAATCTTTTTCCCCTAGGTTATATACTCGATCTATACAGAAACCACGTGTGATTCATCTTATATTCCCTGTCCAGCACAGAGCACAGCATTGGACACTGACCAGGCGGTTGTCAAATGAATTAATAAAATCACCCACGGACTTTAGGCAAGATATATAAATACAAACTTTTAAAAATTATTCTATTTTATTGGTTTTTCTTTTCTCATAAATAATGAAGTTTTTCTTGCCTTTATTTATTTATTTATTTATTGTGCAGTTTTTGGCCAGGGCTGAGTTTGAACCTGCCACCTCTGGTATATGGGGCTAGTGCCCTACTCCTTTGAGCCACAGGCACCACCCTCTTGCATTTTTTTTTTTTTTTTTGAGATAGTCTCACTCTGTTAACCTGGGTAGGGTGCCATGATGTCATCATAGTTCACAGCAACCTCAAAGTGTTGGGCTTAAGTGATCCTCTTGCCTCAACCTCCCAAGTAGCTGGGAGTACAGGTGCCCACCACAATGCCCAGCTATATTTTAGTTGTGATTGTCATTGTTGTTTTAGCTGGCCTGGGCCAAGTGAACCCGCCAGCCTTGGTGTATGTGGCTGATGCCCTACCCACTGACCTATGGGTGCTGCCAGATGCCAGTTATTATTATTACTACTGGATTATCACTATTAAATTTTGTAAACTGTATGGGGTAACTAATAACCATTGGGGAAGATTGTCTCTTTAAGAAGAATGGGTTTCTAAACTCCATATAAAAATAAATTTGGGGCCAGGCATGGTGGCTTATGCCTGTAATCCTATCACTCTGGGAGGCCAAAGCTGAAGGATCCATTGGGGTCAGGAGTTCAATACCAGCCTGAGCAGGAGCGAGGCCCTGTCTCTTCAACAAACAGAAAAAATTGGCCAGGCATAGTGGGACATGCCTGAGGTCCCAGCTACTTTGCAGGCTGAGGCAGGAGATAGCTTGAGCCCAGCAGTTCAAGATTGCAGTGAGTTAGTACAACAGCAATGAATTCCAGCCTGGGCAACAGAGTGGAGACTCTGTCTGAAAAACAAAAAAAAAGAAAGAGAGAGAGAAAGAGAAAGAGAGGGAGAAGGAAAGGGAGAGAGAAATGAAAAGAAAAAAGTAAATTTTGGAACAATACTCACACATGTTCTGAACTAGTTTATTCGTGTTGACAAATGGCTTCCTGGGGCTTTTCAAGCACTAATTTTCTATTATCTTACATGTTTCTAAAACTTGGACTGAAAACTTATGTTCTATCAAATGTACCTGGGCAGGAATTTAATAACATAGTTTTCTCTTATTTTGCAAGCTGTTGAAAAATAATATTGCCTTGTCCCTAATTCCTGAGAGAAACTTAAGTCCTCATAATTTCCCAGGTAGTGGGAGTGTCTTTGTTCTTCATGAGCCTATTGGGTCACTGAGTTTTTGATAAGAGATGACTCAGAAGGGAGGCTGCTCATATGATTAGAAGGTTGGAAAAAAAGAAAAAGAAAAAGAAGGTTGGGTCTTTGTGTAGCCCCTCCTCCAGGGAGAGAAAAGGGGCTGGAGATTGAATTCAATCCTGCCTACGTAGTGAAATCCCAATAAAAACCCCCGGACAATGAAACCTACTGGAGCTTCCTAGCTGACGTGTTAGGAGGGAGATGGGTGATTCCATGAGGACAGGCCATGGAAACTCTGCATTTGGGGAGGCTCCCACACCTCACACCATGTGTCTTTTCATTAGATATTCCTGCTTTGTAAACTTTATATAAAACTATAATAGTAAGGATGGCACTTTCCTGAGTTCTCTGAGACAGTCTAGCAAATTATAAAACCTGAGGGGGGTTGTAGGAAGGCCTGGCATTTATAGCCTGTTGGTCTGAAGTGTATTCAGGGTTGTTGTGAACCACGCCCTCTAACTTGTGGGGTCTGCACTCTCTCTGCATTCTTGGTGCCAGAACTGAATCACAGGACAGCAGTTGGCGGGTTGATGTAAGAATATAAGCAGGGGAAAATTACATTTTATTCCTAAAATTAAATGATCTCTTACCATTTGGCATAAAATAAGATTGGGCCATGTGACTGGGTCTTGTCTCTCAGCTATAACCCAAACTTCTACAGGCTCAGTACTCTGTTTGCCCTCAGCAACTTCACTTCATCCTTACAGTTGCAAAGTTGGGTTCGACTTTCCAGCTTTTGCTGGGCTCCCATAACCAGCCTCACCATGCTGCTTAAAAGTACCAGCAGCAGCTGCGAGAACCCCTTTCTTAAGGATGGGTCAGAGCTCTGGGAGGCCCCTCACCTGAGCCTTTCTGACAACCTGAAGCCCTTATTCTTTGCAACTTCAACTCCAGGGGCGGTAACTGTTTCTTGGCACTCCCCTTTTGCTTCTCTAATCCCCCAGCAGCTCCTTAGATGGCTCCGTGGGTGGTCATCTGTTTTAAAAGGTAGTATGATTTTTCTTTCAGACTGGACCTTGATTGATACAGAGCAATCCTTGAACATGGATGTAATGTATCTGCCAAAACTGTAGCTTATTAGCAGTGATCATTTTGAAGGTTAGAGAATAATGATATTCAATAGGATCTGTTTTACATGCACTATACTATTCTATTGAGAAATTATTTTGATTGCAGAATTTTAAGTAACTTAAGTACACGTAATTAAATTGACATTTCTTGATTTATGGAATACTGATTATCAGTCTGTGCAACACCCAATCTTAGATTTTCCCTGAATCTATCCCTAACTTCAGTTTCCTCCCCACCTTAGATACTAGGTCCAGTCTATTTTGTGTATATTCTTCTGGCAAGGATGGAAGTTCTAACAAAAATAAATGCTCCGACACACACATTGCAGAAAAGTAATATTTTACTGTGAGAAAATGAAAAGACACATTAGCAATAATGGATACCAGATAACATGGGGTGGAGGGGAAGGTTCCCAACTCATTCAGTTCCATGGAGCATGGAATTCTGCCTAGCCACAGCAAAGTCCTGCCAGGTTGCAAAAAGCCTTTTATATTCCCAACACCACCATCAGGAAGTCTTCCATGATTCCTTATAATTACCAAAACCGCCTTCAGCAGAACCTGGATCAAAAGTTCAAGTTTCAGGCACAATTTCTCATTCTGCCTATAGTATCATCTTGTCACACTGTCCATAGCTGCACTGTGTCGGCCAATCCGTGACCATGCACAGGTCTGGAAATTCCCAACCCATGCGTTTTTCTTACACAGGTGTGCTTTTGAAAAATGTATCGTCTGCATAAACGATACTGTGCAGTAAACCTCATTCTGTTTATTTTCCTGAGGAAGTTGATCTACATATGAAGACTGAATATTGTTCAATCACTGAGAAAACTAAGTACTGATGTACAACATGGATAAACCTCAAAATCATTTTGCTTTGTCACTGTGCTTCCAACACTGTTCATGTTGGAAGGCTGATTTCATTTATCTGGAATCAAATAGGGCCACATTCAAGAAACGTCAATTAGACATACTTTAAAATATTATTTTGTAAAAATCTAACTACTATGTACTTAATAATTTAGAAAAATGAAAGCTGTTGTTTTTAACATTAACCAACCTTTCAATGACTTTGTTGGGTCTGCTTTTTGTTGGAAAGTATTTGAATATTTGGTTGCAGCAGAGAGGTCCACAGTTTCAGTCAATCTTCTAGGATGGCATCAGTCATTTGTGACCTTAAGAGCATCTTGATTTGGGTTAGGTAGGAGAATGTAGATTCACAGCAATAAGTACTTGAAAAGAAAGAAAGTATTTTCTCACATGTCGCTGAAGACATGGGTATTCTATACTTCATTTTTCCATGTTTTAATTTAATCTGCTTTGGGAACAAACATTGACTTTAACATGTTATCTAGCGAGAGCTCAGTGAATTCCAGCTGTCGTTCTTCAGGTGCCTTGGTGATGTCAACTAGGTGAGGCTGAAATGCTAATTTAAGTATGA
Source organism: Perodicticus potto (assembly GCA_963574655.1). Taxonomy (NCBI): domain Eukaryota; kingdom Metazoa; phylum Chordata; class Mammalia; order Primates; family Lorisidae; genus Perodicticus; species Perodicticus potto. The sequence goes on from CAUYRH010046814.1 coordinate 24,218, forward strand.
TGTCATGATTCTCAAAGTCAGGGAACCTGTCTTTGGATTCTCTAATTAATAGGTCTGTGACAGCTGCGTACTCTTCAAATAATCACCATATATCATCCTACTCATCAATGAACTTTGCTAACTGGGGAAAATGCTCACCCCAAATTTCCTTTTGTAGTAGGGTTTTGAAAAAAGATAGTTTTTTGAAATGCTTGGATTTTGTTGCCACATGTCACATATAGACTTAGTTTTACCTTGGAAAGAAATATTCAAGTTGTTTCGATTTGACATGATATCACACAGAAATGCATTCCTACAGAAATCATCTTTCAACAATTTACATTGCTGATTCTGTACTTCATAAAATTGAACTATCTGTTCTCATAGAGATAAAATTTTGGCTAACGCCTTTCCTTGCAGTTGCCAAATCCACACGGAATATTTTCATCATTCAACTTCAGCACGTTATGAAACTGATGATGCCACCTTGCATTTGCTGCATATAGTTAACAATACTTATAATTTGTTGCAAAGAGTCACTTAAAGTAGTAGCTTTAGCACAGAGATTTTGCTGATACAAGATACAATGAAAAGAAACGAGCTGGATTAATACTTTCTTAATCTGCTTCACAGGCGTAAACAGACTCACTAAATTTACCAATTTCTGATTAACTTCATGACATTCATCTTCAAAGTTACTGAAGATATCTGTTCCCCATGTTTGCAAGTATTCCCAAAGCGAGTAACTCTTCATAGCAAAGAAAATCTCCTGTTACGACCTGAACGAAGTATAAAACCTGCACTGAGTCAGTCGTTGATTCATCCAAAATGATCGAAAATACGTGTTTTCCTTTTGAAGTATTTCATGAATTTGTTCTGTTAAACATGAAGGCTAATTCATGCTGCGGATCAGTTGTGGTTCTTCATGAAAGAGGAAGTTGTACTTTGAAACATTATTGGAGTGTAAGCATCCTACAATTTCAACAACACATGCTTTCACAATGTCCACATCACTGAATGGCTTTCCTTTTTCCCCTGAGTATATAAGCTACTTTATAAATTGAAAAGAAAATGAGAGCATTCGGTAGCATTATTTCTAGGTCTTATTGCTGCATGAAAGAATTGTTCTTGGTTTTGCTTTTCATCTTTTAATTTCTCCAATACCTTTCGTGCCTCTCCCTCTCATGTAGAATATACGTGGTCCTTATGAGTGTTATAACGCTGATGAGCATTGACTTTCTCTAATGTTGACACATCAGTATCACAAAGCAAGAAAATCATCCTATCTTTAGCAGAAACGAGATAATATTGCAATTCCCAAGCCTCATTAAAAATTTTCTTCTTTCAGAGTTCTCTTGGTCTTCTTTGACATGTTGGGCTGTTAAGCAGACAAAATTAAAAACTGCTGTCCAGCTGTGCAACTATTCCCGAATTCCACTTCACACAGAAACATAGCGCACTGTCGTGAGCAGATGACAGGTGTACTCGACCATCATAAGCTCTCAGTAACCAGCCTCCTGCGGTACCAGCACAAGTCAGATGGGGGAAGTAGGAACTACATCATAGTGTAGCAGCTGTCAGCTCCTCCCTTATGCTCACTAATATTTTAATGGTACAGGTCAATCTGGGAGGATGATTTTGTTGAATCTTATTTTATTCTTTGGTATTTTAAATATGTTCATTTCAAAAATAAAAATATAAAAGATAAACAAAAATGTATTAATAAAAGTAAAAGCTTTTGTTCTGTAAAATTTGGATTCAATCAAAAGGCCACACTTAAGAACCTGGAAGGCTTGGCTCGGCGCCTGTGGCTCAACGGGCTAAGGCGCCAGCCACGTACACCTGAGCTGGCGGGTTCGAATCCAGCCTGGGCCAGCCAAACAACAATAACGGATGCAACCAAAAAATGGCCGGGCGTTGTGGCGGGCGCTTGTAGTCACAGTTACTTGGGAGGCAGAGGCAGGAGACTCGCTTGAGCCCAGGAATTGGAGGTTGCTGTGAGCTGTGATGCCACAGCACTCTATCCAGGCTGACAGCTTGAGGCTCTGTCTCAAAAAAAAAAAAAGAACCTGGAAGGCCACTCTGGGCTTAGAAGAGGGTAACAAATGACCACCTATTATATAATCTCATTTATATGAAATGTCTAGAATAGACAAATACTGAGAAACAATAATCAGTGTTTGCCTAGAGCT